>CM069154.1:8100782-8125782 GCA_035221665.1 Okamejei kenojei
ACTCCGCCACTGCCTCACCGCTCCCATTGGCGGACCGTGCACCCACAGCCGGCCGGTGGGGGCAGAGAGAGTGGGGGGAGATTGAGTGGGGGAGAGAGAGGGAGAGAGGGTGAGAGTGGGGGAGAGAGGGGGGAGATGGGGGGGAGATTGAGTGGGGGGAGATTGAGGGGGGAGATTGAGGGGAGATGGGGGAGAGAGGGTGAGAGTGGGGGAGGGGGGGAGAGAGAGAGGGGGGAGGAGATAGAGTGGGGGGAGAGAGTGGAGATGGGGGAGAGAGTGGGAGAAAGAGAGAGTGAGAGGGGGAGTGAGTGGGGGGAGAGTAGGGGGAGAGAGAGGAGGAGGGGGAGATGTGAGAGAGGAGGGGGAGATTGAGGGGAGAGAGAGAGAGGGGAGAGTGGGGGAGGGAGAGAGAGAGTGGAGTGGGAGTGGGAGAGAGAGAGAGGAGTTGTGGGAGAGGTTGAGAGAGAGAGTGGAGTGGGGGAGAGTGAGGGAGAGAGAGATAGGGAGGAGAGATGAGGGGAGAGAGTGAGGGGGGAGAGAGAGAGTGGGAGAGGAGTCGGGGAGAGGAGAGGGGGGGGAGAGGTGAGGGGATGAGGGGAGAGGAGGGGGGGAGAGAGTGGTGAGATGAGGAGAGAGGCAGAGGGGGGCAGAGAGGTGGTGAGGGGAGGAGATGAGAGTGGGGGAGAAAGAGGGGGAGAGTGAGAGGAGAGGGGGGGAAAAAGAGAGAGGGGGAGAGAGAGGGAGGAGAGAGTGGGAGGGTGAGGGAAAGAGGGGGAGAAGGGGGGGCGAGAGGAAAGAAAAAAAGGGGGAAGAAAGAAGAGAAAAGAGAAGAGGAAAGAAGTTGAGCGGGAGATTGAGGGAGGGAGAAGAGGGGGAGAGAAGAGAGGAGAGAGAGAGGATGGGGGAGGGAGAGAGTGAGGGGGGGGGGAGAGAGGGGGAGAGAGTTGGAGGGGGGATAGAGGGGGGGGGGGAGAGTGAGGGGAGGAGGAAGAGTGGGAGAGAGAGGGGAGAGAGAGGGGGAGAGAGATAGAGAGAGAGAGTGAGGGGGAGAGAGAGGGGGGAAGAAGGAGGAGAGAGGGGGGGGAGAGAGAGTGGGGGAGAAAGAGGGGGAAGGAGAGTGAGGAGGGGAAGAGAGGAAAGAGGGAGGGGGAGGAGAGAGGGGGGAGGGAGAGGGGGGGGGAGAGAGAAGAGTGAGGGGGAGAGAGAGGGGGGAGAGGGGGAGAGAGGGGGGAGAGAGGAGGGGGGAAGAGGAGAGAGAGGGAGAGAGGTGAGGGGGGAGAGGGGAGTGGTAGAAGGGAGGAAGGGAGAGAGGGGGAGCGAGTGAGAGTGAGAGTGAGATGAAGACAGAGGGAGGTAAGAAAGTGGGAGAACAAGGATGAGTGCGATGGAGAGAGAGTGGGTGTAGAGAGACGATGATGTGAAAAGGGAAGGGCGGAGAAAGAGAAAGAGAGATTACACCAAGGTAAAAATGAAACGTATTCAAAGAAAAGTGTACAGAGGGGTGTGAAACATTGAACAATGTGGTTATGGATCAGATCCAGGCAGATGAGACTAGAGGGCATACCTTTAAGGTCAGAGGGGGAAAGTTTAAGGGAGAGCGTGAGATGGTAGAATGGAGCGGCTGGGCTTGTACACTCTGGAGTTTAGAAGGATGAGAGAGGATCTTATTGAAACATATAAGATTATTAAGGGATCTTACATGCAAGGGGCAGGAAAAATGTTCCCGATATTGGGGGGAGTCTAGAACGAGGGGCCACAGTTTAAGAATAAGGAATAAGCCGTTTAGAATGAAAATAAGGAAAACTTTTTCACACAGAGAGTTGTGAGTCTGTGGAATTCGCTGCCTCAGAGGGCGGGGGAGGCCAATTCTCTGGATGCTTTCAAGAGAGAGTTAGATAGGGCTTTTAAAGATAGCGGAGTGGGGGATATGGGGAGAAGGCAGGAACGGGGTACTGATTGGGGATGATCAGTCATGATCACAGTGAATGGCGGTGCTGGCTCGAAGGGCCGAATGGCCTCTACTCCTGCACCTATTGTCTGTTGTCTATTGTCTACACAGTGGGTGGAGGGTGCCTGGAACACACTGCCATGGGTGGTGGTAGAGGCAGATACGATAGTGGTATTTAAGAGGCTTTTACATAGGCACATGGGTGGTTATGGATCACCTGTAGGCACAGGAGGTTCACGTGGCTTCATGTACAGCACAGACCTTGTGGGCTGAAGGGCCTGTTCCCGTGCTGTCCCAGTTCTATGAGGTGAGAAGAGGTGTGAAATTCAATGGGTGTAAGTTAAAGTGATTAAGAAAAGAAAGAACTGCAGATGCCCTATTCCTTTTTCTCCAGAGATGCTGCCTGACCCGCTGATTTACTCCAGCACTTTGTGTCTATCTTTGGAATAAATGTAATTGTTACGGGGGGATTCGATGAAAACACTGACACTGCCACGAAGAGCTGTAAGATGTGTGAATCTTAGGATAGAATGGAAAAAAAATAGAATATATCAGATGAAGGAAAATTAAAAATTGAGAGATGAAAATACGATGAATAGTTTTGTTGTAATGGCTGGTTCAGCTAATTTACCAAGAGCTTAAATTTATGTCTAGAGTTTGGAATTTGATGTGAATGTAACAATCTTTTTCCACCCAAACTCATATCCCTTCGTGAATAAGTCTGTTTGAAACGAAATAAAAAGGAACAATGAAATGAAATAACAAGGAACTATTGTGTGCAGTTTTTTGTCTCCTAATTTGAGGAACGACATTCTTGCTATTGAGGGAGTGCAGCGTATGTTTACCAGGTTATTTCCCAAGATGGCAGGCCCGACATTTCATGAAAGAATGGGTCGACTGGGCATATATTCACTGGAATTTAGAAGGATGAGAGGGGATCTTATGGAAACATATCAAATTCTTAAGGTATAAGACAGGCTAGATGCAGGAAAAATGTTCCCGATGTTGGGTCAATCCAGAAGCAGGGGTCACATTTTAAGAATAAGGGGTGGGCCATTTAGCACTGAGATGGGGAAAAACGTTTTCACCCAGAGAGTTGTGAATCTGTCGAATTCTCTGCTGCAGAAGGCAGTGGAGGCCAGTTCACTGGATGTTTTCCAGAGAGAGTTAGATATAGCTCTTAGGGCTAACGGAATCAAGGGGGAGAAGGCAGGAACGGGGCACTGATTTTGGATGATCAGCCACGATCATATCGCATGGCGGTGATGGCTCGAAGGGCCGAATGGCCTACTCCTGCACCTATTTTATATGTATCTGAGGTGCACGTTTACACCAAGGAGTCTGAAGTAAGGTGCTGACCCGAGACTAGGCTTGTATTCACTTGAGTTTAGAAGGATGAGGGGGGATCTTATAGAAACATATAACATTATTAAAGGACTGGGCAAGCTAGATGCAGGAAAAAAATGTCCCAATGTTGGGCGAGTCCAGAAACAGGGGCCACAGTCTTAGAATAAAGGGGAGGTCATTTATGACTGAGGTGAGAAAATAGTTTTTCACCCAGAGAGTTGTGAATTTGTGGAATTCCCTGCCACAGAGGGCAGTGGAGGGCAATAACTGGATGGATTTAAGAGAGGGTTAGATAGAGCTCTCGGGGCTAGTTGAATCAAGGGATATGGGGAGAAGGGAGGCACGGGTTATTGATTGGGGACGATCAGCCATGATCACAATGAACGGCGGTGCTGGCTCGAAGGGCCGAATGGCCTCCTCCTGCTCCTCTTTACTATGTTTCTATATTTCTAAGTATCACCAACAGTTTTCTCCAGAGATGCTGCCTGACTCGTTGAGTCACTCCAGCAATTTGTGTCTGTTTAAAATGCTCCTTGTGAACAGTTGTAACAGAACAATTCAGATTGGAATGTAGATGGTATGCCACCTTAAATCTGAGGACCGTGATGCTTTGCATTTATGAACAGTTTGGTGCAAGATAAAGCCCAGCAAAGCCTGATAAAAGATAGTCCGAGGGCCTCCAGTGAGGTAGACGGTAGCTCGGGGCTGCTCTCCAGTTGTTGAATGGATGGTTCAGTTGCCTGATAACAGCCGGGAAGAAACTGTCCCTGAATCTGGTCAAGTCAAGTCCCTTTTATTTCTACAGCACATTTAAAAAACGACTCTCGTTGGCCAAGGTGCTTAACGTTGGTGGAGGTACTAACGTTATACAACAGTGGTTCATAGATTAAGTACGTACATAAATACATACATATAGCCCTCCCTCAGAGGACGTCAAGAGTAAAGATGAGTTTTAAGTCTCGACTTAAAGGAGTCGATGGAGGGGGCGGTTCTGATGGGAAGAGGGATGCTGTTCCACGGTCTATGAACTGCAACCGCAAAGGCGCGGTCGCCCCTGAGCTCGTGCCTAGACCGCGGGATGGTCAGTAACCCCAAGTCGGCCGATCTGAGGGACCTGGAGGAGGTGGCGTGGCGGGTAAGCATTTTCACTCTTCTGTACCTCTTGCCTGAGAGGGGAGAGGGGAGAAGAGGGAGTGGCCGGGGTGAGACTCGTCCTGGGTCATGTTGGTGGACAGTGTGAAGTGTAGATGGAGTCGATGGAAGGGAGGTTGGTTTGTGCGCTGGTCTGGGCTGCATCAACAACACTCTGCGGTTTGTAAGCAGTCTCGGGTGGAGCTGTTCCCAAACCGAGCGGTGATGCATCCCGATAAAATCCTTTCTGCGGAGCGTCTGTAGAAGTCGGTGAAAGCTTCACTGTGAAGAGAAAATGCGACACGGCGGCACAGCGGTAGGGCTACTGCGCCAGGGACCCGGGTTCGATCCCGACAACGGGCGCTTGTCCGTACCACGTCCGTACGTTCTCCCTGTGACCTGCGTGGGTTTTCCTCCGAGATCTTCGGTCTCCTCCCACACTCCAAAGACCTACAGGTTTTCTGCAGACCTTCTGCAGTTGTACAGGGCCCTAGTGAGACCACACCTGGAGCATTGTGTGCAGTTTTGGTCACCAGATTTGAGGAAGGACATTCTTGCTATTGAGGGTGTGCAGCGTAGGTTCACCAGGTTAATTCCCGGGATGGCAGGACTGTCATATGCTGAGAGAATGGAGCGGCTGGGCTTGTATACTCTGGAATTTAGGATGAGAGGATATCTTATTGAAACATATAAGATTTGGGCACGCAAGAGGCAGGAAACATGTTCCCGATGTTGGGGGAGTCCAGAATCAGGGGCCACAGTTTAAGAATAAGGGGTAAGCAATAGGCAATAGACAATAGGTGCAGGAGTAGGCCATTCGGCCCTTCGAGCCAGCACCGCCATTCAATGTGATCATGGCTGACCATCCCCAATCGGTACCCCGTTCCTGCCTTCTCTCCCCATATCCCCTATTTTTAAGAGCCCTATCTAGCTCTCTCTTGAAAGCATCTCTCTTGAAAGCCATTTAGAACGGAGATGAGGAAACACTTTTTCACACAGAGAGTTGTGAATCTGTGGAATTCTGTGCCTCAGAGGGCGATGGAGGCCAGTTCTCTGGATACTTTCAAAAGAGAGCTAGATAGGAGTCAGGGGATATGGGGAGAAGGCAGGAACGGGGTACTGATTGGGGATGATCAGCCATGATCACATTGAATGGCGGTGCTGCCTTGAAGATCTGAATGGCCGGCTCCTGCACCTATTGTCTATTGTCTATTGTCGATCGTTTGTAGGTATAATTGCTTTGGTATAATTGTATGAATGTGAAATTGTCCCTTGTGTGTGTAGGATAGTGTGTATGTGCGGGGATCGCTGGTCGGCGCGGACTCGGTGGGCCAATCGGCCTGTTTCCGTGCTGTATCTCTAAACTAAACCAAACTAAACTAAACTAAAAGAGGGAGAGAGAAATAACCAGGGAAATCTTCACAATCACCGTCAAACACCATTTCGCCCCGAAGTTGGGGGAGTAAGATTGCCAGAAAAACAGCCCGTGTGAGGATTCTCCCACAATATACATTGTGAACATGTCAACAATTCACAGGTTAATGTCAGGTAAATTACCAACCCAGCCAACTCGGCAGATCGGAATGAGTTTAAAGAAACAGGGAGAAGGGAAATTTAGAGAAAAAGATAAGTGGGAATTATACATGATTTATCACAACATTAAGACAGCTCTCATATCTTATGAATGACAATATATTAAATGGGTTCTGAAAGTCTACATCTTCAATTTGAGACATCAGGCCTGGTTAAACACGGCGAATGAAATGAAAGCTGACTCTGACAATGGGGTAAATTGATCAGCTCTCCAAAGGAAAATCTAGGTCAGTTCAGACATGCTATAAAACCACCAAACCAGAAACTGAAATTCTCTCTCTCTTTTAAGGAAACTGCCATCATTCCAGCGAGGGCTATATGTAAGTAGTGATGTTTGTAGTTAATCTATGAACCACTGTTGTTTGTTATACTATTCTTACACCAATGTAAAGCACTTTGGCCAACGAGAGTTGTTTATTAAATGTGCTATAGAAATAAAAGCGACTTGGCTCGGCTTGACTTGACTTGAATCCAGGCCCCAAGAAAAATAAAGCGACCTCCCTCACTTGACCAATAGCTCTAGTGTCGACCGTGGTGATGCAGTGTAGGAACAATGCCCTTCGGCCCATCGAGTCGGCGTCCAGCAGCGCTCGCCCCGTATACTAGCACTGCCTTAGAGACGAGGGACAATTTACAATTTTAAACAAAGCCCATTGACCTACACACCTGTACGTCTTTTGGAGTGCGGGAGGAGACCTGAGCGCCCGGAGAAAACCCAGAACGAGTCATGGGGAGAGCGTACAAACTCCGTACAGACAGCACCCGTAGTCGGGATCGAACCTGTGCCTCTGGCGCTGTGGCAGCAATTCTGCCGCTGCGCCACCGTGCTGCCCCATTTTATTTATTTTATGGGGGATTTTGGTTTCACTGGCAAGGCCTGCATTTATTAACCTTCCTGGATTGCCCTTGAGAAAGTAGTGGCCATTATGGTTAAGATACTTCCCCCAGTCTCCAGGATAGGGAATTCCTGAAGAGGGGTCTCGTCGAAACATCACCTATTCCTTTTCTCCAGAGTTGCTATCTGACCTGTTGAGTTACCCCAGCTTTTTGTGCCTATCTAGGGAATTCCTATTAGTCTCAGTGATGCTAAAAGACTAGTGATATATCTCCAAGGCAGAGCGTTGTGTGACTTAGAAGGAAATTTACAGTCGGTGGGTACACATGTGCTGGAAGGAACTGCAGATGCCAGTTGACACCGAAGATAGACACAAAACACTGGCGTAACTCAGCGGATCAAGCAGCATCTCCGGAGAAAAGAAATAGGTGTCGCTCTGGGTCAAGACCCTTCCTCAGACCGACGAAGAGTCTCGACCCGATATGTCGCCCATTCTTTTTCTCCAGAGATGCTGCCTGACCCGCGTGACTGAGTTACTCCAGCGTTTTGTGTCTATCAGTGGTTTCCCATGTTTTGGATCTTGGTGGTAATCAGTGTAGCTGAGGCTGATAAGTGAGTTTTGGAGGAACTAATTTTGGGGCGGCACGGTTGCTGCCTTACAGCGCCAAAGACCCGGGATCGATACTGACTACGGGCGCTTGTCTGTACGGAGTTTGTACGTTCTCTCTGTGACCTGCGTGGGTTTTCTCCAAAAATGTTGGTTTCCTCCCACACTCCAAAGACGTGCAGGTTTGTAGGTTAATTGGCTTGGTATATATGTAAATTGTCCCTAGTGCGTGTAGGATAGTGTTAGCGTGCGGGGATCGCTGGTCGGCACGGACTTCGGTGGTCCGAGTGGCCTGTTTCCGCGCTGTATCTCTAAAGTAAACTAAACTAAACTGCAGTGCATTTTGTAAGTGGCATATATCAGAGCCACGGTGACCCAGTAATGAAAGGAATGAACACTTAGGATGATGGACGCAGTGCAATTAAGTGAGACACTTTGTCCCGCGTGGCGTGACTAATGTTGGAGCTGCAGTCAACTCGACATGTGGAGATTATTCCATCTTTCTCCTGATCTGTACCCTGTCGAACGTGAGAAACCTGTTGGGCGTCAAGAGGTGGGAGACTCATAAATTCATACGTGATCGGAGCAGAATTGGGCCAGTCGGCCCATCAAGTCTACTTCTTTAGTCAGAGGCTGGTGAATCTGTAGAATTAATTGTCACAGAAGACTGTGGAGGCCAAGTCAGTGAATTTTTTTAAGGCAGAAATAGATAGATTCTTGATCTAGCATCAGGCGTTATGGGGAGAAGGCAGGAGAATGTGGAATTCTCTGTGGAATTCTCTGCCTCAGAGGGCGGTGGAGGCAGCTCCTCTCTGGATTCTTTCAAGAGAGAGCTAGATAGGGCTCTTAAAAATAGCGGAGTCAGGGGAAATGGGGAGAAGGCAGGAACGGGGTACTGATCGGGGATGATCAGCTATGATCACGTTGAATGGTGGTTCTGGCTCGAAGGGCCAAAAGGCCTCCTCCTGCACCTATTGTCTATTGTCTATTGTCTATCATGGGGTTAGGAGAGAGAGATAGATCAGCCATGATTGAATGGCGGAGTAGACCTGAGGGGCTGAAACCTAATTCTGCTCCTATTCCTAATGAAATTATTAAAGGCTGAGCTGTAGTCTATGAATAGGAGTCTGATGTTGGTGTCTCTCTTATACAGGTGTTCTAGGGATGAGTGTAGGGCCAGGGTGAATGGCATTGTCCGTGAACTTGTGGACATGTTAACCCAATCATTCGTGGGATCATTCTCGTAGTTGCTCTGTCTTTTTGTTGTTTAGCTGTTGAACCTTCCTTCACCAAATTGGAATCGTAGTTTTTGCGTACTTCTTGCTGACCTTGTCATGTCCTTTCTGAAGGTAGACACAAAATGCTGGAGTAACCCAGCGGGGCAGGCAGCATCTCTGGAGAGAAGGAATGGGTGACGTTTCGGGTCGAGGCCCTTGTTCAGCTTTCTCAGCCATTGTTTCAGTATGGGTGGTCCAGGAGAAGTTGCTGGTGATATTGACTCCTAGGAAATTGAAGCTTTCAACCATCTCTGGGCGCTACAGACCTGCACGGGAAGGTAGACGCTCCCGCCCCCACGAGTCTCGGGCAGATGGGGCTCGTCGGCCTGGGAAGGCAGTCCATCCAGGAGAGGGAAAACTCTGATTTAAAACCTCTACTGCCTTGTGGCCACATCCAGTCATGGAAAAAGCTCCTGGAGTAAACCTCAAGAAAATCCGGAGTCGGAGCCCCTAAGGCAGTTCGTCGGTGTCTACAACCTCCCTCTGGCAGCTCCTGCGACGGCGCTGGTGCCAAACTGTAACTTCCCTGCTGTTCCTTTGGATCGATCAGCAACGTGGAGAGGGGGGGGCATGCTGCATGGGCAACAGCCTGTCCTCCATACGACATCGCCCAGGCTTGCATCCGAGCAGGAGGCATCACCCATGGTCAGTCATGACTGAGAGGGGCCTACTCCAACCATCTCTACTTAGGCATCAATGTACCGCTTCACTTCCTGAAGTCGATCACTATCTCCTTTGTCTTGCTGATATTGAGAGAAAGGTTGGTGCCTCCACACCAGGTCAGGAGGTCCTCAATCTCCTTCCTGTACTCCGTCATATGGAATAGGAGTAGAATTAGGCCATTCGGCCCATCAAGTCTACTCCACCATTCAATCTTGGCCGATCTATCTCTCCCTCTCGACCCCATTCTCCTGCCTTCTCTCTTCTCCCCGTAACCCCTGACAGCCGTACCAATCAAGAATCTATCTATCTCTGCCTTAGAAATATCCACTGACTTGGCTTCCAGAGGCCTTATGTGGCAAAGAATTCCACAGATTCACCACCATTCATCATTGTTTGATATCCGGACCACAATGGTGGCGTCATATAACCATATAACCATATAACCATATAACAATTACAGCACGGAAACAGGCCCTCTCGGCCCTTCCAGTCCGTGCCGACCATTTGTTTTCCCCTAGTCCCATCTACCTGCACTCAGACCATACCCCTCCATTCCCTTCACGTCCATATACCTATCCACTTTACTCTTAAATGTTAAAATCGATCCTGCCTCCACCACTTCTGCTGGAAGCTCATTCCACACAGCCACCACCCTCTGAGTAAAGAAGTTCCCCCTCACGTTACCCCAAAACCTCTGTCCCTTAATTCTCATGCCATGCCCTCTTGTTTGAATCTTCCCTACCCTCAATGGGAAAAACGTGAGGGGGATGCAAAATTATAAATGATATTGGACTGGATTGGATGTGGAGCAAAAAGGAGTGTGTTGGAACATATTATCCTCAGTTCCCTTGCATACCTACCCAAAACCTTCTAAGGCAGATGGGAAGATGCAAGTGACTGAGTGAGTGAGTGGGTTGCAGCTGGTGACGGACATTTTATTACATCCGGCACTGAGTTATAAAACAAAATTAACATTGTTGAACAAGGATCCGTTAGTCTTGCGATTAGCTTCACTGAGTGACACTTTGCAAAGTAATTAATCACAGGTGTAATGTATTAGTGTATAAATAGTAAAATTCCCTTCCAGAGATTTATTAAAGGACAGAAATTATATCCAAAAAAAAAAAAGCAGGGTCAATATTAACCCACTGTAACGGCAAAGCGTCATTGAAAATCCACCGGAGGTTTGCAAATGACAAAGCTGTGAATTATGGAACTATCGAAATTCCTCGGTATTCCCTCTGTTACAATTATAGAAGGGTTTTAGGGTTTGAAGTAATGTATGCTTTTAATAAAGTTGCTATATATCTGAATTGCCGGCTTTATTTACAAGCAAACATTTGCCAGTAATGGAAAGTGTGCTTGATTCTACTGTTGAAATAAAGGACTTTGAAGCCACTGAGCCTATACTCAACAGACAATAGGCAATAGGTGCAGGAGTAGGCCATTCAGCCCTTCGAGCCAGCACCGCCATTCAATGTGATCATGGCTGATCATCCCCAATCAGTACCCCGTTCCTGCCTTCTCACCATATCCCCTGACTCCGCTATCTTCGAGAACCCTATCTAGCTCTCTCTTGAAAGTATCCAGAGAACCGGCCTCCACCGTCCTCTGAGGCAGAGAATTCCACAGACTCACCTCTCTCTGTGTGAAAAAGTGTTTCCTCATGCTCGTTAGAGGGCGGTGAGAAGGATGGGGGGGGGGGGGGGGGAACGGGGACCTCATTGAAACTTACCAAATTGTGAAAAGCCTGGATAGAGTGGATGTGGAGAGGATGTTTCCACCATTGGGAGAGTCTAGGACCAGAGGCCACAGCCTCAGAAAAAAAGGACGTGCCTTTAGAAAGGAGATGGGGAGGAATTTCTTTAGTCAGAGGGTGATGAATCTGTGGAATTCATTACCACAGATGGCTGCGGAGGCCAAGTCAGTGGGTATTTTGTCAGGCAGACATTGACAGATTCTCGATTAGTACGGGCGTCAGGGGTTATGGGGAGAAGGCAGGAGAATGGGGTTGAGAGGGAAAGATAGATCAGCCAAGATTGAATGGCAGAGTAGACTTGATGGTCCGAATGGTCTATTTCTGCTCCTAGAACGTATGAACTTATGACTTGATATGAGGCAACTATAGTATAATAGACTGTTTTACTGGACTGTCTGTGAGAAAATGAATTTCACTGTGTTGGCACTCCACACGCATGACAATAAAAGCACCATTGAACCAGGGTCTCGACCCGAAACGTCGCCTAATTCTTCTCTCCACAGGTGCTGCCTCAGCCACTGAGTTCCTCCAGCATTTTTGTCTACCATTGAACCATTGAATACCCCCTAATCCCAGTCCTTGTTCTGGTGAACTTCCTCTGCACCCTCTCCTAAACCTCCGCATCGTCCCGGTAATGGGGCGACCAGAACTGCACGCAATACTCCAACTGCAATCTAACATTCATCATGGTTGGAAACGTTAGTGACGCAGTGGTGGCGGTTTCTGACGGTAACGGTGACGGACGCACCACACACCTCCGTCCTCCAGTCCCTTTCGTATGGGATTTTGGCGTGAGCGCGCTTTATCATCGTTCCTTACAATGCCGTGTACGACAGTGATCGCAAACTTCTACTGAAGCGTGGATGGCCGTTGGCTCGCTAGGAAGCTCAACCGCCCTTGGACGGGTCTTGTTTTTGGTCCTGCTGGGGGTCCACAGCCCCCTCCTCACCCGGCAAACCAGGTGGGGGAGACGGTTTAGTCGCCGACTATCCGACCCTGGAGCAGTGGCACGGGGTTACATGGTACCCGTGGCGCGGGGGGAACTCCCCCCGACCTGACCAATAAAGTCCAATAAAGCAGCATCGTGACTTCCTGACCATCATACGCAGTGCCCCGACCATTATGCCTTCTTTACCACTCTACTGTATATCTACTTGTGTTACCACAAGGTGTATTCCAGTGCAATAGCAGAAGAGATGGAACAATGATAAATTGAATGAGCTCGTAGAAAGCAAGTGTAAATCAATCAGCAAAATTTCTAGACGTCCCGTATAATGCATGTGGAATTTGACTGCTGTTCGTTGCTGTGATCCACTGGACTTTAATCAATGACATGGGAACCAGCAGCCCACCCAACCCTTCAACACAGCAATGATAACATCAGGCCGACACTAAACGCGGGTCAGGCAGCATCCCTGGAGAGAAGGAATGGGCGACGTTTCGGGTCGAGACCCTTCTGCAGACTTGACTTCAGCAACGATAGCATCCGAATGGAAATGGAGAATTTGGTTCCAGTGAACTTGAGGTACAGATCAGTTGCCGTGATGTGAAGGAAGGAACTGCAGGTGCTGGTTTAAATCAAAGATAGACACAAAATGCCGGAGTGACTCAGCGGGTCAGGCAGCATCTCTGGAGAGAAGGAATGGGTGACATTTCGGGTCGCCACCCTTCGTCAGTCTGCCTGTCCTGCTGAGTTACTCCAGCATTTTGTGTCTAGCTGAGATGTGAAAGGTTGATTTACGAGCATTAGCCTTTGGATTTCACACCTTGCTGGCAGGTTTGTTTTAAACCCTCGGAACGACATTGAAGTATATACTTGCTCGCCCTTAATTGTGGAACATGAGCACCTGATCTGAAATTTTATTAACCTCTTAAAAGCTTCCATATATTATGGCACACCAATAAGAAAAATTGATTGCGTAGTTTGTAATCTAAAGATGTTCCTGAATGCTTATAACTATGAGGATGTTGCCAGGGCTAGAGGGTGTGAGCTATAGGGAGCGGTTGAGTAGGCTGGGTCACTATTCCCTGGAGCGCAGGAGGATTAGGGGTGATCTTATAGAGGTGTATAAAATCATGAGAGGAATAGATCGGGGAGACGCACAGTCTCTTGCCCAGAGTAGGTGAATCGAGGACCAGAAGACATAGGTTTAAGGCGCAGGGGAAAAGATCTAATAGGTATCTGAGGGGTGATTATTTTCCGCACAAAGGGTGGTGGGTGTATGGAACAAGCTGCCAGAGGAGGTAGTTGAGGCTGGGACTATCACAACGTTTAAGAAACAGTTAGACAGGGACATGGATAGGATGGGTTTGAAGGGATATGGACCAAGAGCTGGCAGGTGGGACTAGTGTCGCTGGGACAAGTTGGGCCGAAGGGCCTGTTTCCACACTGCATCACTCTATAACTAATGAAGTAATTTTAACTTGTGGGCGTTGTTGTAATATAGGAGACACAGTGACCACTGGGGTACACTGAAATAATGAACAGATCGTCTGCTAATTGAGGAATATATATTGGTCAGGCCACCAGAGATAACTCCTCCGCTCCTCTTGCAAACAAAACACTGCAATATTTTTCGTCCACCTGTGAAACAATTGGGTTCTCTTAGTTTAATTCAGTTTGGTTTGACGCCACTTGTAGTTAGGAACTCTGCAAGGACGTGTTCTCAGCCCCCTTATACACCCGCAACTGTGCAGCCAAACGCAAATCCAACGGTGTTTTTACAGATTCGCAGACGACACCGCAATAGAGAACCAGATATCGCAGAATGGCAGGTGGAGTATACGAAAGAGATTAGGAACCTCCTGTCCTGGTGTCGAGACAATAACCTTTCCCTCAAAGGTAGACAAAAATGCTGGGGAAACTCAGCGGGCGAGGCAGCATTTATGGAGCGAAGGAATAGGTGACGTTTCGGCAGCATTTTGTGTCTATCTTCGATTTAAACCAGCATCTGCAGTTCCTTCCTTCACATCTTAGCAACTGATCAGGGCCACAAGTTAACTGGAACCAAATTCTCCATTTTCCATTCTGATGTTATCATTGCTTGTTCAGTCTGAAGAAGGGTCTCGACCCGAAACGTCGCCTATTCCTTCGCTCCAGAGATGCTGCCTCACCCGCTGAGTTTCTCCAGCATTTTTGTCTACCTTCAATTTTTCCAGCATCTGCAGTTCTTTCTCAAACGTTTCTCTCAATGTCAGCAAGACAAAGGAGATAGTGATCGACTTTAGGAAGAGAAGCGGTATCGGTGCACATTGACGACCTAGTTCAAAGATGGTTGAAAGCTTCAAAATTCTGGGAGTAAATAACAGACTGAAGAAGGCTCTCGATCTTAGAATAAAGGGGAGGTCATTTAAGACTGTCGTGAGAAAACACTTTTTTACCCAGAGAGTTGTGAATTTATGGAATTCCCTGCCACAGAGGGCAGTGGAGGTCCAATCACTAGATGGATTTAAGAGAGAGTTGGATAGAGCTCTAGGGGCTAGTGGAGTCAAGGGATATGGGGAGAGGGCAGGCACGGGTTATTAGAAACATAGAAACATAGAAATTAGGTGCAGGAGTAGGCCATTCGGCCCTTCGAGCCTGCACCGCCATTCAATATGATCATGGCTGATCATCCAACTCAGTATCCCGTACCTGCCTTCTCTCCATACCCTCTGATCCCCTTAGCCACAAGGGCCACATCTAACTCCCTCTTAAATATAGCCAATGAACTGGCCTCAACTACCCTCTGTGGCGGAGAGTTCCAGAGACTCACCACTCTGTGTGTGAAAAAAGTCTTCCTCATCTCGGTCTTAAAGAATTCCCCCCTTTCCTTAAGCTGTGACCCGTTGTCCTGGACTTCCCCAACATCGGGAACAATCTTCCTGCATTTAGCCTGTCCAACCCCTTAAGAATTTTGTAAGTTTCTATAAGATCCCCTCTCAATCTCCTAAATTCTAGAGAGTATAAACCGAGTCTATCCAGTCTTTCTTCATAAGACTGTCCTGACATCCCAGGAATCAGTCTGGTGAACCTTCTCTGCACTCCCTCTATGGCAATAATGTCCTTCCTCAGATTTGGAGAACAAAACTGTACGCAATACTCCAGGTGTGGTCTCACCAAGACCCTGTACAACTGAAGTAGAACCTCCCTGCTCCTATACTCAAATCCTTTTGCTATGAAAGCTGACATACCATTCGCTTTTTTCACTGCCTGCTGCACCTGCATGCCTACTTTCAATGACTGGTGTACCATGACACCCAGGTCTCGCTGCATCTCTCCTTTTCCTAATCGGCCACCATTTAAATTGTCTGTTTTCCTGTTTTTGCCACCAAAGTGGATAACCTCACATTTATCCACATTATACTGCATCTGCCAAACATTTGCCCACTCACCCAGCCTATCCAAGTCAACTTGCAGTCTCCTAGCATCCTCCTCATAGCTAACACTGCCCCCCAGCTTAGTGTCATCCGCAAACCTGGAGATATTGCCTTCAATTCCCTCATCCAGATCATTAATATATATTGTAAATAGCTGGGGTCCCAGCACTGAGCCCTGCGATACCCCACTAGTCACTGCCTACCATTCTGAAAATAACCCGTTTACTCCTACTCTTTGCTTCCTCTTTGCCAGCCAGTTCTCTATCCACATCAATACTGAACCCCTAATGCTGTATGCTTTAAGTTTGTATACTAATCTCTTATGTGGGACCTTGTCGAAAGCCTTCTGGAAGTCCAGATATACCACATCCACTGGTTCTCCCCTATCCACGCTACTAGTTACATCCTCGAAAAATTCCACAAGATTCGTCAGACATGATTTACCTTTCGTAAATCCATGCTGACTTTGTCCAACGATTTCACCACTTTCCAAATGTGCTGCTATCCCATCTTTAATAACTGACTCTAGCAGTTTCCCCACTACCGATGTTAGACTAACTGGTCTGTAATCCTCCGTTTTCTCTCTCCCTCCCTTCTTAAAAAGAGGGGTTATGTTTGCTACCCGCCAATCCTCAGGAACTACTCCAGAATCTAAAGAGTTTTGAAAGATTATCACTAATGCATCCACTATTTCCTGAGCTACTTCCTTAAGTACTCTGGGATGCAGACTATCTGGCCCTGGGGATTTATCGGCCTTTAATCTATTCAATTTACCCAACACCACTTCCTGACTAACCTGGATTTCACTCAATTCCTCCTTTGACCCGCGGTCCCCTGCTATTTCCGGCAGATTATTTATGTCTTCCTTAGTGAAGACCGAACCAAAGTAGTTATTCAATTGGCCTGCCATATCCTTGTTCCCCATGATCAACTCACCTGTTTCTGACTGCAAGGGACCTACATTTGTTTTAACTAATCTCTTTCTCTTCACATATCTATAAAAACTTTTGCAGTCAGTTTTTATGTTCCCTGCCAGTTTTCTTTCATAATCCATTTTTCCTTTCCTAATTAAGCCCTTTGTCCTTCTCTGCTGGTCTCTGAATTTCTCCCAGTCCTCTGGTATGCTGCTATTTCTGGCTACTTTGTATGCATCATCCTTTTCTTTGATACTATCCCTGATTTCCCTTGTTATCCACGGATGCACTACCTTCCCCGATTTATTCTTTTGCCAAACTGGGATGAACAATTTTTGTAGTTCATCCATGCAGTCTTTAAATGTCTTCCATTGTATATCCACCGTCAACCCTTTTAGAATTAATTGCTAGTCAATCTTGGCCAATTCACGTCTCATACGCTCAAAGTTACCTTTCTTTAAGTTCTTAACCATTGTTTCTGAATTAACAATGTCACTCTCCATCCTAATGAAGAACTCAACCATATTATGGTCAGTCTTGCCCAAGGGGGCACGTACAACAAGATGGCTAACTACCCCTTCCTCATTACTAAAAACCCAGTCTAAAATAGCCTGCTCTCTCGTTGGTTCCTCTACATGTTGATTTAGATAACTATCCCGCATACATTCCAAAAAATCCTCTTCCTCAGCACCCCTGCCAATTTGATTCACCCAATCTATATGTAGATTGAAGCCACCCATTATAACTGTTTTGCCTTTGTCGCACGCATTTCTAATTTCCTGTTTGATACCATCCCCAACTTCACTGCTACTGTTAGGTGGCCTGTACACAACACCCACCAGCGTTTTCTGCCCCTTAGTGTTTTGCAGCTCTACCCATACCGATTCCACATCCTCCAAGCTAATGTCCTTCCTTTCCATTGCGTTAATCTCCTCTCTAACCAGCAACACTACCCCACCTCCTTTTCCGTTCTCTCTATCCCTCCTGAATATTGAATATCCCTGGATGTTCAGCTCCCAGCCTACGTCACCCTGGAGCCATGTCTCCGTGATCCCAACTATATCATAATCATTAATAGGGGACGATCAGCCATGATCACAATGAATGGCGGTGCTGGCTCGAAGGGCCGAATGGCCTCCTCCTGCACCTATTTTCTATGTTTCTATGTTTCTATGATCTGAAAGGTCACCCATTCCTTCTCTCCAGAGATGCTGCCTATCCCGCTGAGTTACTCTAGCATTTTGTGTCTTATCACCAACAACTTGGCCTGGACCACCTGTATTGAAGCAATGGCCACGAAAGCACACTTTCTTTGAAGGCTTAGGATGTTCGGCATGTCCCCCGACAACTCTCACCAACTTCTACTGATGCGCCGTAGAGAGCATTTCACCGGGAGGCATCACAGCGCGGTTTGGGAACAGCTCCATCCAAGGCCGCAAGAAATTGCAGAGAATTGTGGACACAGCCCAGACCATCAGGCAAACCAACCTCCCTTCCATTGACTCCATTTACACTTCATGCTGCCTCACCCCGGTCAATCCCTCTTCTCCTATCAGGCAAAAGGTATAGAAGTGTGAAAACACATATCTCCAGATTCAGGGACAGTTTCTTCCCTGCTGTTGTCAGGCAACTGAACCATCCTAACACCAACCAGAGAGTGATTCTCACCTACCATTTACCTCATTGAAGACCCTTGGACTATCTTTAATCGGGCTTTATTGGACTTTTATTTGGACTAAACATTATTTCCTTGATGCTGAAGAAGGGTCTCGACCCGAAACGTCACCTATTCCTTCGCTCCATAGATGCTGCCTCACCTGCTGAGTTTCTCCAGCAATTTTGTTTTTTCCAGCATCTGCAGTTCTTGTTTAAGTAAGAACTGCAGATGCTGGAAAAACCAAAGGTAGAAATGTTTATTTCCTTTATGCTTTATCAGTACACTGGCTCGATTGTAATCATGTACTGTCTTTCAGCTGACTGGATAGCACTCAACAAAAAAGCTTTTCACTGTACCTCGGTACGCGTGACATTAAACTAAACTAAACAAACTAAATACTAGCTAGCTTCTCTTAACTCCATCAGTCTGAAAAAGGGGTCCCCACCCGAAAGGTTGACTACCAATTTTGCCCCAATAAATGCTTCCTGACCCACTAACTTCCTCCATCAGTTTGTTTTTTGGTCAAGATTCCAGAGACTGCAGTGTCTTGTGTCACCAATATTATCGCTGCACAGATAGACACAAAAAGATGGAGTAACTCAGCGGGTCAGACAGCATCTCTGGAGAAAAGGAGTAGGTGACATTTGGGGTCGAGACCCTTCTTCAGACTGAGAGTCAGGGGAAAGAGAAGGGTCTCGACGCGAAACGTCACCTGTTCCTTTTCTCCAGAGATGCTGTCCGACCCGGTGAGTTACTCCAACTTTTTGTGTCTGTCTTTGCTTTAAACCTGCATCTGCAGTTCCTTCCCACACATTTTGTCTGCTCCACTGCGAAATCTCCTCAAGGTATGCCTACTTTGAAGAGGTTCTCCTCCTCTCTCCGACGAGAGTTCTGCAACTTCCTCTCTCACTGCTATATCTCTCATTTCCCTTATCCCTGACCGGAACCGTCACCGATTCCTTCTCTCCAGAGATGCAGCCTGCCCCGCTGAGTTACTCCAGCACTTTGTGTCTACCTTTGGTTTAAACCAGCATCTGCAGTTCCTTAATTCCTAAACATTCTCTGCACGGTATTTGTTTTAACCAGATGAATCCAATGCAAGACTATATCCCTTGACTTCCTCCTCATTCAAGCACTGATTACAAATGTGGATTAATTGAGTATAAATGTAGATTAAAATGGTGAGGCTGAGAAGGAACGAGAATTCATTGCAAGAGTAAGATTTAGTTGTGAATGAAAATTAAAGGACCAGGGTAGTATAAATGAAGATTAACACAATGTGAGTGAGTATAAATGAGGCTAAAGGATTGAGAATGAATGAAGACTTAAGATGAGTTTACTTCTCCATGCTTTGTCACCTTGTCGTAGTGGAGAAGCTTGTGTGGTCCTGAGATCCCGAGAGCGATGCCGTCTGGAGCTAGGCTCCTGGTAGGGCCACCCATGGTGGTAAGGTGGAGGGGGAGGTCTCTGACAAAGAGCAATCCAACCAAGACCTCAGCGGTGGAGCAGGCGGAGGACGATGGCTGACCTTAGTGGAGCGTCACAACGGCTGGGAAGGCGGATGAAGGCTGCAGCAGGAAAAGGGTCCCCGGTCGTCTTGGACTCCGTGCCACTGGATCCTGACCCAGATCTGTCAGGGACCGTGGGGTGGCTGTCTGTGCACCAGTCTCCCCACGTTAAATAAAGTCGCGCACAGGCGTCTCCATGTAGGGAATAGCACCCTGGAGACACCCATGGTCAGCCACGACCGAGGGGGGCCTAAGAAGAGATGCTGTTACCTGATGCTAAATGACTAAATGCTCAATTGCGCTGGTAGACACTGTAATTTCTCTGGATTTCCTTAAAAAACATGGAATTTCTCACCTGCAGCGAATGAACTCATTAATAGCTGAACCACAAATGCAAACAAAAGGAAAGATATGGTCACCCATTCCTTCTATCCAGCGATGCTGCATGTCCCGCTGAGTCACTCCAGTATTTTTTTTTCTGCCTTCGATGTAAACCAGCATCCGCAGTTCCTTCCTACGTTGTTCTGCTGTCCTCCTGATTAAACTTTACTGATTGAAAAACTTTTTCGCCCAGAGATTTGTGAATTTATGGAATTCCCCGCCACAGAGGGCAGTGGAGGCCAAATCACTGTATGATGGATTTAAGAGAGAGTTGGATAGAGCTCTAGGGGCTAGTGGAGCCAGGGGATATGGGGAGAAGGCAGGCACGGGTTATTGATTGGGGACGATCAGCCATGATCGCAATGAATGGCGGTGCTGGTTCGAAGGGCTGAATGGCCTCCACCTGCAAAACTATTTTCTATGTTTCTATGATTGTGTGCCTTGTTGTCACCCTCTCCTCAGCTAACAATGACCCATTCTGCATTTCCTTATCACACCATCTGTTTTAATCTATCGCTTTCACACCTCACTCCTCCTTATCGCTGGACTCCCTCTCCCCGGGCACTCAGTCTGAAGAAGGGTCTCTACCCGAAACGTCACCCATTCCTTCTCTCCGGAGATGCTGCTGCCTGTCCCGTTGAGTTACTCCAGCATTTTGCGTCTATCAAGAGTCGAGAGTCAAGAGTGCTTTAGTGTCGTATGTCCCGGGTGGGACATTGAAATTCTTACTTGCTGGAGCACAACAGAATATGTGAATATGTAAACTTAGTGCGCAACGGGGGGAGAGAACAAATAAGAGGAAAATGTTCAATAAATAGCAAATATGGTGCAATAATAATAATATATTATTTTGCAGTTCAGAGCTCAGAGCTTATTCGTTGCTGTTATTCGATGTAAACCAGCATCTGCAGTTCCTTCTTAAGGGCCTGTCCCACTTGGATGACCTAATCCACGAGTTTAGAAGACCCTAGACGAGTTGAAAAAAATGTCAAGGTTGTGTTGACTCGCCAAAGTAAAAGACCTCCTACGACTATGTCTACGACCTTCTACGACTATGTCTACGACCTCCTACGACTATGTCTACGACCTCCTACGACTATGTCTACGACCTCCTACGACTATGTCTACGACCTCCTACGACTATGTCTACGACCTCCTACGACCCCCCTCGACCTCAGTCTTCCACACCTAAGACCAACTACGACCAGCTACGAGTGGAAAATGATCACATAATAAAATGATGTCACGTTTGCATTTTTTTTTCTCGGACCAGTTACCGACCATCGACTACCATCACGACCTACTACGACCTACCTACGAGTAAGTAGTATCGTTTTTTTCCATGCCGACCGCTTTTTTACTGGTGGACATTTTTTATCAAGCTGGAAAAAACGGCGCGGCCTACTTGAGGCCACGAGTCGGCGAAGACCCCTCACGAGCATGGGGAAGAGTTACGAAGACCTCCTACGAACTAGTGGCGACCATGCTACGAGCATGAGTCCAGGGCAAACTCGGCAGAGGTCGCCAGTTAGGTCGTGAAAGTGGGACAGGGAGTTTACTCCAAAACGAAAAACATTTTCCCTGTTCACACAAGAATTTATGATCTCAAACCCAACTTCTCCATTTCTACCAGACACCTCATATCGAACGTGGAACAAGTAAATGCTATATAAATGTAAATTGCGATTCTCTTTATTGCCGCTGTTATAGCTGGCACGGGATTTGTGACATATGCATCTCAATCAGCCTGCCAAATGTAAATCTGCGAAGATCACCTGCTGAGATTGTCTATTTTTAACAGATCTTTGGATTTTTAGTGGATCTTCCATGCTGCCAAGCTCATTGAATTCTGGAAAACAGTGCGGTATTTAAGGTGCAGACGCATTTGGAGGGAAATTAGATCAAACCATGGTGGAGAAATAAACAGCAAGGGGCAGCACCGTGGCGCAGCGGTAGAGTTGCTGCCTTACAGCGCCCCAGTTCGATCCCGACTACGGGCGCTGTCCGTACGGAGTTTGTACGTTCTCCCCGTGACCCGCGTGGGTTTTCTCCGAGATCTTCGGTTTCCTCCCACACTCCAAAGACGTACAGGTTTGCAGGTCAATTGGCGTGGTGTACGTGTAAATTGTCCCTTGTGGGTGTAGGATAGTGTTAATATGAGGGGATCGGTGGTCAGCACGGACTCGGTGGGCCGAAGGGCCTGTTTCCGCGCTGTATCTCTAAACTAAACTAAATGATGGCAGGGCTTTGTTCAGTTTAGGAAGGAACGGCAGATGCTGGTTCACACCAAAGGTAGACAGAAAATGCTGGAGTAACTCACCCGGGCCAGGCAGCATCTCTGGAGAGAAGGAAGGGGTGACGTTTCTGGTCGAGACCCTGACTGAAAGTCAGGGAAGAGGGCGACACAAAGATATGGAACGATACGATGGAACTTTATTTTATCCCAGGAGGGAAATGGATCTGCCAACAGTCATAAGACACAAGATACATGAAACATGAAATTAAAGTGGCGAGTGGAAAGGATTGGGGATGTGCAAAGATTGGGGAGGGGGAGGGAGTCAGTGTACCCCACGACAGAAGAGGGAGGAGTTGTAAAGTTTGATAGCCTGGGGGAAATATAATCTCCTGCGGCGTTCTGTGCTGCATCTTGATGGAACCAGTCTGCTGCTGAAGGTGCTCCTCAGGTTGACCAGTGTGTCATGGAGGGGGTGAGCTGTATTGTCCAGGATGCTCCGCAGTTTGAGGAGCATCCTCCCCTCCAAGACCAACCTCCCATGAATCCAACTCTTCCTGATGAGCTTGTTGATCCTGTTGGCGTCCGTGGTCTTCGCCCTGCTGCCCCGGCACACGGCAGCGAAGAAGATGGCGCTGGCCACCACCGATTAGTAGAACATCTGCAGCATCTTACTGCAGACGTTGAAGGAGCGGAGCCTTCTCAAAAAGTACAGCCGGCTCCGTCCCTTCTTGTACAGGGGCCTCAGCGTTCCTGGACCCGTCCAGTTTACTGTCCTGGTGCACTCCGAGGTATTTGTACTCCTTGGTAATCCACACCATTGATGGAGACGGAGGACAGGGGTGTTCCTCTCCTCCTCAAGTCCACCACTACTTTGTCTTGTCGGTGGGTAGGGTAAGGTGTGAAAACGAGAGATCAAAGTGGACAATGGTCAAGGAAATGTACAACGGTTCATTGCTGGCTGGGGGGGAAGGTATACAACCAGTAACATGAATCAGGAGGATGGTGAAACTAGTCGTGGGGAGGGACAGAGACAGAGGACAACAAAGGTCACCTGAAGTTAGAGAAATCAAAAATATATACTGCTGGGTTGTAAGCTGGCCAAGCGAAATAAGTCTTTAGGTTAGATATACAGCGTGGAAACAGGCCCTTTGGCCCACCGGGTCCGCACCGACCAGCGACCCCTAGTGCACTAGTTCAACCCTGAACACTAAGGACAATTCACAGAAGCCGATTGACCTACAAACCCGTGCGTCTTTGGGAGGTGGGAGGAAACCGGAGCAGCCAGAGAATACCCACGTGGTCACGGGGAGAACGTGCAAACTCTGTACAGGCAGCAGCGGGCAGTCAGGATCGAACCGGGTCTCAGGCGCCGCAAGGCAGCAACTCTACCGCTGCGCCACCGCGCAGGTTAAAAGAAAAACGGCGAGGGAGAGGCGTTTGGCAAACGAGGACACTGAAAGGGGAATGTTGAATTTAATGGCTCGCACTTCAACTATTCAAAGCCTCTCAGCCCCGCTCTAAAATTTAATTACATATTATCGGATTTGAAGTGCAGCTCGATCGTTTTAGCCAGAGCAGCATGCAACTGCAAGGCCACAAAGCAAATGTTTCCAGGATGCTTCAGAGGTGCATTATCAAACAACACTTGGCACTAAGTTTCAAACAGCAACAAGGGGTCTAAAAGATCCATGGGCACAGTCATAGAGTTGCACTAGAAACCCAGGTTCGATCCTTCCTGTGGCTGCTGTCTGTGGTGGGTTTTCTCCGGGTGCTCCGGTTTCCTCCCACGCTCCAAAGACGTGCAGGTTTGTAGCTTAAACTGGCTTCGGCAAAATGATGAAATCGTCCTTAGTGTGTCGGGTAGCGGTAGTGTACGGGGTGGTTGCTGGTCGGTGAGGACTCGGTGGGGCAAAGGGCCCAGCTTCTGCACTATATCCCTAAACTCAATCTAACATTGGTGGAGAAGTCGGGAGAGATAGCGTTGAGTACTTCGGCAGAGAATGAAACAGTGCTTATATTACATCTTTTGAGAGCTCAAAATCTATCTTGCAAAATCCAGTTGTTCCAAGATGGCTTCCAAGATGGCGCCCAACCCCAGGCGACTATACAGAAGCAGATCTACATTCACATTATAATTGCCCCACACACTTAAAATCTCTGCTCCAACAGCCCTAAACAGTATTTCCTTATCATGTATCTATACAAGTTCAAGTTCAAGTGAGTTTATTGTCATTTTGTTTATACACCACCAACCTCCCTTCCGTTGATTCAATTTGCACCTCACGCTGCCTCGGCAAGGCCAGCAGCACAATCAAGGACGAGTCGCATCCCGGCCACTCCCTCTTCTCCCCTCTCCCATTGGGCCAAAGGTACAGAAGTGTGAAAACGCACACCTCCAGATTCAGACAGTTTCTTCCCAGCTGTTGTCAGGCAACTGAATCATCCTACCACAACCAGAAAGCAGTCCTGAACTGTTATCTACCTCATTGGTGACCCTTGAACTATCTATGGCCGGACTTTACCTTGCACTAAACATTACTCCCTTGTCATGTGTCTACAGGTATACACTGTGAATGGCCCAATTGTAATCATGTATTGTCTTTGGCACGCAACAAAAAAGCTTTTCACTGTACCTCGGTGCACGTGACAATAATCTAAACTGAACTGAACTGTTGATGGGCCCAAAAAGCTGGAGTAACTCAGTGGGACAGGCAGCATCTCTGGAGAGAAGGAAGGGGTGCCGTTTTAGGTCAAGACCCTTCTACAGATCTGTTGCTTCTTCTTC
>CM069154.1:8130782-8168035 GCA_035221665.1 Okamejei kenojei
GCTAGTTGCAGAAAATGGTCCCAATGTTGGGGGTCCAGAGCCAGGGGCCACAGTCTAAGCATAAAAGGGGAAAGTAGATAAAATTGCTGGAGAAACTCAGCGGGTGCGGCGGCATCTATGGAGCAAAGGAAATAGGCAACGTTTCAGGCTGAAACCCTTCTTCAGACATAAAGGGGAGGCCATTTAAAACTGAGATGAGAAAAAACGCTTTCACCCAGAGAGTTGTGAATTGGTGGAATTCTCTGCCATGAAAGGCAGTAGAGGCCAATTCACTGGATGAATTTAAAAGGGAGTTAGATAGAGCTCTGGAGGCTAGCGGAATCAAGGGATATGGGGAGAAGGCAGGCACCAGTTATTGATTGTGGATGATCACAATGAATGGCGGTGCAGGTTCGAAGGACCAAATGGCCTCTTCCTGCACCGATTTTCTATGTTTCTATGTTAAAACACGGCAGAAAGCAAACTTCATTCAGCTTGATATTGTCCCCTGCAGTCAAAGAAGATGACAAGTAGCTAGTGGATTTGAAAATATTGCATACGCATCTGCGGCCTTTAGAACTCTTAAAACAAACAACCCGGGCTAGCGTTCAAAGCTTGGAGGCACCAAATAGTAATAAAATTTGTGCTATAGTAATAAAACTGACTGCTTCCTATTGATCCGAAACCCAACATAATCAATCCATTACACAAAATAATCCTGCCTCCTTTTTAATAGAATCCTGCTACACCTCTCCTCTGCAAAAGTGTCTTTTTTTGACAGCTTAATGAAGTACGATTGCCACGTGAGCAGGACTAGGTGTTGCTATGATACTGGGAAAACAAAACAAAAATCTTTGCTTTCAGTATATCATTGGGCCAACCATGCAGTTGTGACTTCTGAAGGCTTCGGCTGGGATCAGCAATTAATTTCCCTAATGCATTAAAAAAAAAAGGAACTGCAGATGCTGGTTAGTGCGAAAGACAGGCACAAAATGCCGGAGTAGTTCGGTGGGACTGGGAGAAAGTGGATAGGGGCCGTTTCGGGTCGGGGCCCTTTTTCGGACTGTTTTTTAGGAGGGAGAGTGGGGGGGTTGAGGGGGGAAGGGGGGGAACTGGAAGCGAGGGAGAAAAACAGGACAAATCGGGGCCGGCAATAGATGACCTCAGGCTGGAGATGGGTGTGAGCTCAAGAGGCATTCATTATTGTGAACTGCGGAGCTGGTTTAGTTTGGAGATACAGCACGGAAACAGGCCCTTCAGCCCGCCGGGTCCGCACCGACCAGCGATCCCCGCACATTAACACCATCCTACACCCACTGGGGACGATTTTTACATTGACCAGGTCAATTAACCTACAAACCTGTACGTCTTTGGAGTGTGGGAGGAAACCGAAGATCTCGGAGAAAACCCACGCAGGTCACGGGGAGAGCGTACAAACTCCGTACAGACAGCGCCCGTAGTCGGGATGGAACCCGGGGCTCTGGCGCTGCATTCGCTGTAAGGCAGCAACTCTACCGCTGCGCAACTGTGACCGCTGTTAATGGATGTTTAACGGAGGCTGGGGGGGTTGGGGAGGGGAGGGGGAGGAGGGAGGAAAGTATCTAAGGAAGGAACTGCAGATGCTGGAGAATCGAGGGTACACAAAAAGCTGGAGAAACTCAGCGGGTGCAGCAGCATCTAAGGAGCGAAGGAGATAGGCGACGTTTCGGGTCGAGACCCTTCTTCAGACTGGTCAGGGATCAGGGAAACGAGAGATATAGACGGTGATGTGGAGAGATAAGGAACAATGAGTGAAAGATATGCAAAAAAGTATCGGTGATAAAGGGAACAAGCCATTGTAAGCTGTTTGTGGTGTGAAAATGAGAAGCTGGTGCGACTGGGGTGGGGGAGGGAGATAGAGATAGAGGGAATGTCAGGGCCCGAGGGCTGAGGGAGAGGTGGGAAGGGGAGGAGACAGCAAGGGTTAACAGAATTGAGAAAATTCAATATTCAAGCCCAAAGGATGCAGACTCCCCAAGCGGAATTCTCCCTCCGCAACTCCCTTGTCCATTCTTCCCTCCCCTCCCACTCTACCCCTTCCCCGGGCACTTTCCCTTGCAACCGCAAGAAATGCAACACTTGTCCCTTCACCTCCCCCCTCCACTCCTTTCAGGGACCCAAGCAGTCCTTCCAGGTCCGACAGAGGTTCACCTGCACTTCCTCCAACCTCATCTACTGCATCCGCTGCTCCAGATGCCAGATGATCTATATCGGTGAGACCAAGCGGAGGCTTGGCGATCGCTTCGCCGAACACCTCCGCTCGGTCCGCAATAACCAACCCGACCTCCCGGTGGCTCAGCACTTCAACTCCCCCTCCCATTCCACATCCGACCTCTCGGTCCTGGGCCTCCTCCACGGCCAGAGGAGCAACACCGCAAGCTGGAGGAACAGCACCTCATATTCCGCTTGGGGAGTCTGCATCCTTTGGGCTTGAATATTGAATTTTCTCAATTCTGTTAACCCTTGCTGTCTCCTCCCCTTCCCACCTCTCCCTCAGCCCTCGGGCCCTGACATTCCCTCTATCTCTATCTCCCTCCCCCACCCCAGTCGCACCAGCTTCTCATTTTCACACCACAAACAGCTTACAATGGCTTGTTCCCTTTATCACCGATACTTTTTTGCATATCTTTCACTCATTGTTCCTTATCTCTCCACATCACCGTCTATATCTCTCGTTTCCCTGATCCCTGACCAGTCTGAAGAAGGGTCTCGACCCGAAACGTCGCCTATCTCCTTCGCTCCTTAGATGCTGCTGCACCCGCTGAGTTTCTCCAGCTTTTTGTGTACCCCCGGAGGAAAGTATCTGTTTTGCTCAGTCTGAAGAAGGATCTCGACCGGAAAAGTCACCCATTCCTTCTCTCCAGAGATGCTGCCTGACCCGCTGAGTTACTCCAGCTATTTGCACTTATCTTCAGTTACTGCAGTTCCTTCCTGCACATTTCTCCACTGCGAAATCTCCTCGAGGCGTGCCTACTTTGAAGAGGTTCTCCTCCTCTCTCCGACGAGAGTCCTGCAGCATCCTCTCTCGATGCTCCCCCTCTGTGAATTGCTCAGACTGAAGAAGGGTCTCGAACCGAAATGTCACCCATTCCTACTCTGCAGAGATGCCGCCTGTCCCGCTGAGATACTCCGGCACGTTGCACCTCCTGTCTGTTTTGAATGTTCACAACACAAATGAAGGCCATTGGTTGATGATAGAAGAGACAGACTCTGACTTCCACCATCTCTGTATCCCGTTAGCTAGATCTCTCTGAATCCCATGCGGATAGGGAGAAGTTAGGATGTGGAGAGGATGTTGCCCCTGGAGTCACAGAGTCATAGAGTGATACAGTGTGGAAACAGGCCCTTCGGCCCAACTCGCCCACACTGGCCAACAATGTCCCAGCTACTCTAGTCCCACTTGCCTGCACTTGGTCCATAACCCCCCAAAACCTGTCCTTTCCATGTACCTGTCCAACTGTTTCTTAAACGATGGGATAGTCCCAGCCTTAACTACCTTCTCTGGCAGCTCGTTCCAATCCCCCACCACCCTTTGTGTGAAAAAGTTACCCCTTGGATTCCTATTGAATCTTTTCCCCTTCACCTTGAACCTATGTCCTCTGGTCCTCGATTCCCCTACTCTGGGTAAACGACTTTGTGCCTAATTTTGTCCTACAGCTTATGAAATTATGAACTCTCTCTCACTGGTACAAAAACACACACGTACGCACACATAAATACATACACCGCACAAAATATGTCCGATTAATATTTGCAATGCAGGCATCATTATTCAGAGCAATCCTTGCAACCCTTCTGTGGAAGCCTTCCCGAGAGTGCAGTCTGAGCATTGTAAGTAGTTCCAGTTTCCACCTTATCAACTGGACAGAGAGGCAAGGAAGAAGCTAAAAAAAAATGACGCACATGGACTGTGAGCAGTATTTTAAGTGTTTCAAGGGAAGGTAGTGGGTAAGTACATGAGTACTTTTTAATATTACTCCATGTAGAATTCATCCAATTAGTTTAGTTTTGTTTAGCTTAAAGATACAACATGGAAACAGGCTCTTCAGCCCACCAAATCTGTGCCGACCAGCGATCCCCATACACTAACACTATCCCACACACTTGGGACCATTTTCCATTTTTCCCGAAGCCAATTAACCTCAAGAGTCAAGTCAAGAGAGTTTTATTGGCAAGTGTCCCAGAAAGGGCAATGAAATTCTTGCTCGCTGCAGCACAACAGAATATGTAAACATAACACAGAACAGGAGATAAAAGTTCAGGGTGTCTATATACCATAGACCATATATATACACACAATAAATAAACAGGTTAAGTGCAATAGTAACAATGGACTGTTATTGTTCATAGCTTGTTTTAAGTTGTGTTTAATAGCCTGATGGCTGTGGGGAAGAAGCTGTTCCTGAACCTGGATGTTCCAGATTTCAAGCTCCTGTACCTTCTTCCCGATGGCAACGGAAAAAATGCGTGTGTGGCCAGGACGGTGTGGGTCTTTTGAAGGTTGGCAGCCTTTTTGAGGCAACCTACAAACCTCCCACACGTCCTTGGAGTGTGGGAGGGAACTGGAATACCCGGAGAAAACCCACGGGGAGAATGTACAAACTCCGTACAGACAGCACCCGTCGTCAGGGTCAAACACAAATCTCTGGCGCTGTAAGGCAGCAACTCTACCGCTGCGCCACCGTGAACGGACAGTTCGACCGCAGGGGATTCAGGGTGAGCCAGCTAACGGGATCTTGGACGGAGCCAGAGGGTGGTGGTAGAAGGTTGCCTTTCGAATTGGAGGCCACTGACTAATGCCGTGCCTCGGAGATTTGCTGCTGGGCCCATTGCTGTTTGTGGCTTATATCAATGATATGAATAAGAACGTGCAAAGCAGGAGTTTGCTGGTGACATTAAAATAGGTGATGTCGTGGGCATTGAAGATGGTTATCAAAAATTACAGCAGGATTTTGATCAGTGGGGCTGAGGAACGGCTAACGGAGTTACATAGAAACATAGAAAATAGGCGCAGGAGGAGGCCATTCAGCCCTTCGAGCCAGCACCGCCATTCATTGTGATCATGGCTGATCGTCCCCTATCAATAACCCGTGCCTGCCTTCTCCCCATATCCCTTGACTCCACTAGCCCCTGGAGCTCTATCTAACTCTTTCTTAAATCCATCCAATGACTTGGCCTCCACTGCCCTCTGTGGGAGGGAATTCCATAAATTCACAACTCTCTGGGTGAAAAAGTTTTTTCTCACCTCAGTCTTAAATGACCTCCCCTTTATTCTAAGACTGTGGCCCCTGGTTCTGGACTCACCCAACATTGGGAACATTTTTCCTGCATCTGGCTTGTCCAGCCATTTCATAATTTTATATGTTTCTATAAGATCCCCCCTCATCCTTCTAAACTCCAGTGAATACAAGCCTAGTCTTTTCAATCTCTCCTCATATGACAGTCCCGCCATCCCAGGGGTCAACCTACGCTGCACTGCCTCAATCACAAGGATGTCCTCCCTCAAATTAGGAGACCAAAACTGTACACAATACTCCAGATGTGCTCTCACCAGAGCCCTATACAACTGCAGAAGGACTGCAGAGTTTAATGTAGGTTAGTGTCAGGTGTTGTACTTTTGAGCAGTCAAATTAGGCCAGGACTTTCACTGGGAACTGCAGGGCCCGAGAGGGGGTCGTAGAGCAGAAGGATTGAGAGCAGGCACATAGTTCTCTCAACGTGGCATCAACCGGCGACTGGACCCCCCTTCGCCATAAAATTAGAAATAGAATCATTACTTTAACAACAACAAAAAAACCCGAAGTCAACACCTGGCGACAACCGACATCACATGGCGGCAACCTATGTTAACCTGGCGACAACTACGACAGCGCCTACGTCAGGAGAAGTCAAGCTACGCTCATTGGCAGACCCGAGACTTCAATGTTATAAGCACGCAGTAACTCTACCGCTGCGTCACTGTGACTGCCGTTGCCACAGTTTTAGGCAGTGATTTTCAAACACCAGAAGCCATTGAGTGAACATTTTTCTTGTCCACACACCTCTCTACTTATCAATGATTTGAACTCTGTATCCCTTGATTACTGACCTCGTTGCAAAGGGAGCTTTTGTTTGATGCTGGTGAACATTCATTTGGAACTCTAATAACCTGAGTACCCAGTGCCTTTGTCTGATAAAGTGGAAAATCAAAGTGGGAATTTGATATAGCTATTCAAACTGGACTTGCGAGGGTAGGTTTCCGTTAGGCTCCAGACAGGAGGCCAGTTGGAACGGAGATGAGGAAAAACTTTTTCACACAGAGAGCTGTGAATTTGTGGAATTCTCTGCCTCAGAGGGCAGTGGAGGCCGATTCACTGGATGCATTCAAAAGAGAGTTAGACAGAGCTCTTAGGGCTAGCGGAATCAAGGGGTATGGGGAGAAGGCAGGAATGGGTCACTGATTGTGGATGATCAGCCATGATCACATTGGATGGCAGTGCTGGCTCGAAGGGCCGAACGGCCTACTCCTGCACTTATTGTCTATGTATCTATGTATCTATGATAAATGTGTGATTTTGCACATAATTTAAGATGGGAAATTAACCCAAGTTCTTGATGAATGCAGCCTCATTAGGACTATACAAGTACAGTGCAAATGGTCCCTGCGAAAACTGTTCATCTTTTGTTTTGTCTCTAATTTAAGCTTTGCAGAGAAAATCTGCACACAACACGAGTCTTTTAGTAAAGACCAACATTAAGACTTAAAATTAAATTTGTTTCTTTGTGGGTTGTTATTCCGAATTTGCATGCAGAGGCAACAGGCCATTTCAACGTGGCAGCACGGTGATGCAGTGGTGGAGTTGCTGCCTCAAAGCATCAGAGACCCAGGTTCAATCCTGACCACGGGTGCTGTCTATACAGAGCTTAGTTTAGTTTCGCAATACAGTGCGGAAACAGCCTCACCGCATCCCCATTGCCCAGCGATCTCCGCACATTAACACCATCCTACACGCACGGGGGCCAATTTACAATTAAAACAATCCAATCAACCTTCAAACCTGTACGTCTTTGGAGTGTGGGAGGAATCCGATGATCTCGGACATAATCCGCGCCCGTTAACAGCAGATTTAGGTTCTGCCACAATCTGTTGCCCTGTTGAACAGAACATCTATCTGCAATTACCCTTCAAGCCAGGGACTAACCATGGTTAAATGAGCAGATTAAAGGAACAACATCTTAAATTGATATGCCAATCTATTAAAAATACACGCGTGGTAAACGGCAGAGGCTGCATGCTCTTAGCTAGGTTAAGTAATATTGCAATTAATGGATCAGGTCAAAATTTTACCATCCATCCATTAGCTATCATCAATAATAGACTGAAGATGGGAATGGAAATACATGTATGCCATGGACGCAGGCAGAGGGAATTAGTTTAACTTGGCATCTTATTCATAAGGCCATAAAGAATATGAGTAGAATTAGGCCATTCGGCCCATCAAGTCTCCTCCACCACTCAATCATGGCTGATCTATCTCTCCCTCCTAACCCCATTCTCCTGCCTCCTCCCCATAACCTCTGACACCTGTACTAAGGTATGTGGCATGAAGCAGGGCTGCCGAACTCTCACGCTTTGAGCGTGAGACTCACTCATTTCGAGAAGTTCTCACGCCCTCACGCTGATCACAAATTTCTCACGCTCTGTGGTGAGAAATTCTGTGATCAACGAAAATGTCAAAACTCAGATAAACGGCATGGGCCGCGGGTGTTCGAGAGCCGGGGCTGAGGGGGGGGATGGAAGCAGGACCAGCGGCGGGAACAGATGCGGGTTGCTGGCGCTGGTGAGTCGCTCGCTGCAGCTCCGGCCATGGAGCAGTGCAAGAGTCCCGGGCCGTCGGAGGCGTCGGAAGCGTTGCGCCGCTGCCGTGAGAGTCTCTGTGCCAAAGGGACACAGACTCTCCAAGGGAGGTGGAGAGAGAGAGAGGGGAAGGAGACAGGGGAGAGGGAGAGAGAGGGGAGAGAATGGGGAGAGAGAAGAGGGAGGAGGGGGGAGAGCGAGGAGAGATGGAGGGGAGGGAGAGAGAGAGGTAGGGAAGAGAGATAGGGAGAGAGAGGAGAGGGAGAGAGAGAGGGAGAGGGAGAGAGGGGGGAAAGAGGAAGAGAGGGGGAAGAGAGGGTAGAAAGAGGGAAGAGAGAGAGAGGGGGAAGAGGGAGAGAGAGAGAGGGGAAAGAGAGAGAGAAAGAGAGAGGGGGGCAAAGAGAAAGAGGAGATAGAGACAGAGGAGAAAGAGAGGGGAGGAGCAAGGAGGAGAGTGAGGTGGGAGGGAGAGGTGAGAGAGAGAGAGGGGAGAGAGTGTGTGGACAGATAGCGAGAGGGAGAGAGAGAGGGGGGAGGGAGAGAGGGAGAGAGAGAGAGAGGGATCGAGAGAGGGGGAGAGCCCCTGGTTCTGGACTCCCCCAACATCGGGAACATGTTTCCTGCCTCTAGCATGTCCAAGCCCTTAACAAATGGTAACAGAATACTGAGTGAGTATAATTTTATGGGTGAGAAATTGTGTTCAACCAATTGATGACTTCTTTGACAAAGTAACTGGCATGTTAGATAACAAGGAAGCTAATGGATGTAGCACATTTTGTTATCCATAATTTGGTCTGTGAATTACTGTGGATTACTGAATTAGCTAAGCACCTGTGGATTTGAACGTAATAGGTTAAGTCCAGGGGGTCAGATATGGGGCTTTATGTGTGGGCCAGATATATTGTCAGTGCAGAGGGGCTAGGAGCAAGGCCAAGTGTGCATCCAGAGTCAAGGTCTGGAATAGTACTAGGTGTGCAGTCAAAGCTGGGACCAGGGGTGTGTTCAGCACTGGGAACCTAAGCAGGTAAGCAGCTACGATCAGGGTAGAACAGGGTAAGGTTGGACTCAGGGAGAGGAATGAGAGAAGGTATGCAACTGGAGTCAGGGCCAGGAGTAGTACCAGGTGTGCAGTGAGACCCAGGTTGGTCAACATGGGCCAAGTGTTTGATTATAATCTGATTTCCATCTATGAATACACTGATATGCACCATATGAATACAGTGTGCACCATACTGCACAATTTCAAGCTGAAAAATGCAAGCTGAAGGGGGGGCATCCTCGTCCCGCACCCCCCCCCCCCCCCCCCCCCCCCCCCCCCCCTCCCCCCCCCCCCCCCCCAGTTGCTCCACTCCCTCGGGCTTGGTCTCCCGCAATTTCTCACTCCCAACTCTCACCCAATGTTGGCAGCCCTGCACGAAGGATTGTGGGATGAAGGGCCTATTCCCCTTTTGTACTGTTCTGTGTTATGTAAGTAAGTAAGTAAGTAATTTTTATTTATATAGCACTTTTAACTCAAAGCACGTTGAAGAAATTAGATGGCCATACATCACTATAAAATAAAAAAATAAAAAAAGACACAAGCTATGTGACTATGAAACAGCTGGACGCCTACCTTCCACCTCATTGGGGACCCGCGGACTATCTTTAATCGGACAGTACGCTACCTCGGGCTTTACCCTGCACAAAACGGTATTGTCTTTATCTTGTATCTGTACACTGTGGACAGCTCGATTGTAGTCATGTATAGTCTCTCCGTTGACTGTACAGCACGCAACATAAAAGCTTTTCACTGTACCTCGGGACACGTGACAATAAACTAAACAAAACAATAAACGGGATTCATTTTTTAGAGATACTGCGCGGAAACAGGCCCTTCGGCCCACAGAGTCTGCACCGATCAGCGACCCCCGCACATTAACACTACCCTACACACACTCGGGACAATGTTACATTATTCCAAGCCATCTAACTTACAAACCTGGGGTTTACACAAAAGGCTGGAGAAACTCAGCGGGTGCAGCAGCATCTAAGGAGCGAAGGAGATAGGTGACGTTTCGGGCCGAGACCCTTGTTCCCTTTATCATCGATACTTTTTTGCATTTCTTTCATTCATTGTTCTTTATCTCTCCACATCACCGTCTGTATCTCTCGTTTCCCTGATCCCTGACCAGTCTGAAGAAGGGTCTCGACCCGAAACGTCGCCTATCTCCTTCGCTCCTTAGATGCTGCTGCACCCGCTGAGTTTCTCCAGCCTTTTGTGTACCCTCGATTCTCCAGCATCTGCAGTTCCTTCTTTATAACTTACAAACCTGTATGTCTTTGGATTTATTTGAAACTCTTTTGTCTTGACACCTGCTGACTGAATTGTTTCACGAGGATATAATAGCTGACCATGTGGAATATGCGTCTGAAAAAGAGTCTCAACCCACAACGTCACCCATTCCTTCTCTCCAGAGATGCTGCCTGTCCCGATGAGTTACTCCAGCGAGGTCAGCCAAACGCTCTCTGTCCACTTCATCAGCCCCTGTGACCTGACTTCTCCAACTTCAAGTCCCGCTGAGTTACTCCAGCTTTCTGTGTCTACCTTCGGTTTAAAACAGCATCTGCAGTTCCTTCCTACACATGTGGAATATGGTAACATACTTAGGCTGTCAACACTGACCTTTGAGGAGATAGTTAAGCTTCTCAAACCTTAAGTGCGCTTGTATTGTGGTGTATCAGTCCCATAGGCCAAATTCCAAAGTCCTGGTGCATAAAACATAGAACAGTATAGCACAAGACCAGGCCCTTTGGTGGAACCTCAGATGTCATCTCTGCACATTCTCCAGAGATCCACTGAGTTACTGTTTTGAGTTTTGAGTTTTGAGTTTAGAGTTTAGTTTATCGTACCGAGATTCAGTGATAAACGTTTGTCAGTAGAAAGACAATACATGATTACAATCGAGCACTCCATAGTGTATAGATACACGATAAAGAGAATAATGTGAATAACATCTAGTCCAAGATAAAGCCAGTAAATCCCGATCAAAGATAATCTGCGGGTCTCCAGTGAGGTGATGAGCTACTATCTACCTCTTTGGTGACCCTCGGACTATCCTTGATCAGACTTTGCTGGCTTTACCTTGCACTGACCGTTATTCCCTTACCCTGCATCTAGACGCTGTAAATTGATCTCTTGTAATCATGTATGTAGTATAGTAAAAAAAGATAGTATGCAGACACAAAATACCGGAGTAACTCAGAGGGTGAGGCAGCATCTATGGAGAGAAGGAACGGGTGAGGTTTTGGGTCGAGACCCCGCTTCAGACAAATCTAGACAGTAGCTCAGGACTGCTCTCTAGTTGTCGGTGGGATGGTTCAGTTGGAGCTTGTCGTGTTTAATAGCCTGATGGTTGGAGGAAAGAAGCTGCTCCTGAACCTGGACGTTAGAGTTTTCAGGCTCCTGTACCTTCTTGCTGAAGGCAGGAATGACATGAAAGCGTGGCCAGGGTGGTGTGGGTCTCTGATGATGCTGGCTGCCCTCTTGAGGCAGCGACCCCTGTAGATCCCTTCGATGGTGGGGAGGTCAGTGCCCGTGATGGACCGTTTACCACGTTTTACAGTCTTCTTGCAGTCAGCCGAACGCTCTCTGTCCACGTCATCACCCTCTGTGACCTGACTTCTCCAACTTCAAGTAGCCCTTGCTTTCTCTCTCTCTCCATCCCCTCCCCCTCTCCCAGTTCTCCAATAAGTCTTACCGTCTCTGACTATCTCTCTGCCGCCCACTCCCCCGACATCAGTCTGAAGAAGGGTCTCGACCCGAAACGTCACCCATTCCTTCTCTCCAGAGACGCTGCCTGTCCCGCTGAGTTACTCCGGCGTTTTGTGACTGACTGTGATTATGAGCTTGGGTGTTGGCTACAGAGCAGCATCTGCCTCTGAAAGGACTTATTCACAACACACTCTCTGCCTCCTCAGTCCAGTTTCTGCCGGTCATTCGATAATGGTGTCCTGCAGAGCAGCAAGGCTCGCCAATGATTAAAAGACATTCCTCCTCGTGAGAATACCCCAATTATCTGTCCATTTGTTGCACAAAGTGTCGTGACACGCATAACCAGCCATGACACACAGAGAATTACATCGTACAGTCGGCAGGAGAATATGTCAATATATTCACAGTTTATTCTCCACTCAAACCTCTTCCTCCTGACGTCCCTCATCAAAATCTATCAGCATGACCCTCCCTTCTGTTCTCCCTTGTTCTCCCTCATATGCTTGTCCAAACTCCGCTTCGATATATAGGAAGGAACTGCAGTTGCTGGTTTTGCTAACAATGGCCTGTTTCCTTTATCGTCATTAACTTTTTGCACATCTCTCATTCATTGTTCTTTATCTCTCGACATCATCGTCTATATCTCTCGTCCGCCTCATCCTTGCATCCACCATATCCAGCATCTCTGGAGAGAAGGAATGGGTGATGTTTCAGGTCGAGACCCATCAAGGATAGAGATTCTTCTATCGAGAGATGCTGCCTGTCCCGCTGAGTTACTCCAGCAGTTTGTGTCTATCTTCTATATATATATATATGTGTGTGTGTGTGTGTGTGTGTGTGTGTGTGTGTGTGTGTGTGTGTGTGTGTGTGTGTGTGTGTGTGTGTGTGTGTGTGTTTTGTGTGGGTGTGTATATATATTATATATATGTATATTATATACACACACACACATATATATATATATGTATATAATATATATACTAGACCAGGTACGGACGCATTGGGCCTGTCCCCCAAAGCAATATTTCACCACTGACCCATAGCCCCTAACTTCGCAGGCGTGGCTGACGGGTTTCCGTTGTGATGCCCCTTCTCCACTCTCCTCCCTCTCCCCACCCTCCACCAACCCTCCTCTGCTTCCTCCCCTCACCCCCTCCCTCCCCTCCTCCCTCTTCCCCCTCCCCTCCTACTTTACCTCGCCATTCCTCCTCCTACACACATTCCCCTCATCCCCCAGCTCTCCTCCCTCCTCCTCTTCACCCTCCCTCTTCTGTTCCCTCTCCTCCTCTCCTCCCCCACGCCCTCCCTCACCTCTTCCTCCCTCCTGTCCCCTACCCTCAGTCACTCCCTCCCTCCCTCCCTTCATAACCCCTCTCCCCTCTCTATCCCCCTCCCCTCCCTCTATCCCCCTGCTCTCCCACTCATCACCGCCCCCCCTATCCCACCCCCCACAATGAAAATCACAATGTTTTCTTTAAAATTGAATTCACAATGAAAAATCGCGTTTTTTCTTTAAAATAACCTGAACTCAATGTTAACTGTTAATGAAAACGGAAGAACTTTATTAAAACTGATTTTTTTTTTTAGAATAACATCAATGTCAATGAAAATCTTGATTGTTTTAAATGAGATTCGGAATCCCCTTGTGACGTCATTGTGACGTCGAACGCAGGGCAAGTGGAAAAGTGTTTTTCGCAAAGTTTAAAATGTCAATAACTTGTAAAATATACCATCAATCTGAACAAAACTTGGCTATTGCACATCCCAGGCGAATGGTAAGGTGGGCCAAAAAATGTAAGATTACATCCTGAAATATACGGGTATGAAACTAAAGAAACTGAAAATAAAATCTCTTTATACGCAGATGATGTATTACTTTATATTACAAAGCCGGAAATTAGTATTCCTAACTTATTAGATTTAATAACTCAATTTGGATTGTTTTCAGGATATAGAATTAATTCAATTCTCAATTTAATAACTCAATTTGGATTGTTTTCAGGATATAGAATTAAAAGTGAACTTATGCCAATAATGGGAAATAACTTACATATTTTACAACAATGTCCTTTTAAGATAGCAAATGAAAAAATCAAATATCTTGGAATTTATGTAACAAAAAGATATGATTCTTTATTTAAATCTAATTTCCCACCCTTATTGAATAAACTACTTAAGAATATCCTATATTTGAAAACATTACCTATTTCAATGCTAGGTAAAATTAATGCGATAAAAATGATTTTTCTTCCGCAATTATTATACCTGTTTCAACTGATCCCGATATATCTTCCTAAAATTTTTTTTAAGAAAGTGGACTCTATAGTTACCAATTTTATTTGGGATTATAAGAACCATAGAATAATTAAAAAACGTCTATGTAAATCAAAAATGAATGGAGGTTTTGCATTGCCTCATTTTATGTTTTATTATTGGGCAGTTATTATAAAAAATATGAATTTCTGGTTGGAAGAAGTAAATAAACAAGCAAACTGGTTAAAAATGGAAAAGGAAGACTGTTCACCTTTCGAAATTAGCTCGATTTTATTTGCTAACACTAAAATGCATAGAGAAAACCCAATAATAGAAAGTGGTATACGTATTTGGAAACAATTAAAGAAAACATTAAAATTACAGAGTATACCACTAGCTCTTCCAATTGTAAACAACATTACTTTTAAACCTTCATTGATGGATAAAGGTTTTTTAAAATGGAAGAACTATGGAATAAATAAGATGGGTGATCTCTACAGGGAAAGTTTATTTCTTTCATTTCAGGAATTACAACAAAAATATGGATTACACTCAAAAGAGTACTTTAGATACTCTTTTGAGTAAAAGACAGAAGTTGTAGATGAATGTCTAAATAAACATCCAAATACAGAAAAATTAATATCATATATTTATAATATCTTACTGGAAAATGATTTATCAAATACGGAAAAATATAGGCAAGCATGGGAAAATGAATTAGGTCAAACAATTAGTGTAGAAGTATGGAATTAAAGTTTACAACATATACACCACTGCTCATTAAATGCCAGACACTCCTTGATACAATTTAAAGTTTTACATAGATTAATCTTCTCAAAATCCAAATTAAACAGAGTTTTTTCAAATGTTTCTGCTATATGTGATAAATGTCAGGTTAGAAGCTAATCTAACGCATTCATTCACAAAATGTACAAAAATTACTAATTTTTGGACAGAAATTTTTAAGATAATCTCGAATGTAGTTGATGCAAATTTAACTCCAGACTCAAAATTAATCATATTAGGAATATTAGAAACGGATCAGCTACTAACAACACAACAAATAATTTTTATTGGTTATAGTTTAATAATTGGTAAAAAATTAATACTAAGATTTTGGAAAGGTCCTACATCCCCCACAATCAAAATGTGGATTACAGAAATGTCGGAGACACTTCATCTGGAAAGATTAAGACTTGTCCTATTGGACAGGCTAGATCAATTCAGAGGAATATGGTCTCCATTTATTGAATACTTAAAGGGTCAAGGTGGTCCGGTTCGAGGGCCTGACTGAAGCCCGAATGAAGGAACAGATGAAGAATTATATACAATAGACCACGGTTATATCTCCAATGAATACTCCACTCATTTTATTGATTTTTTATTTCTATCTTATTTCTTTTTCTTTTTATTATTTCTCTTTACTTCCTACTGTTATAAAATAATAAAAAATATAGAAGTATTAATACGAATGACTGTAAATTTTAAAAATATTAAGAATGTATGTGACGAATAATATGTTTCCTTATTTTCGATTTTATATTATTTCTTCTTAATATGTATTTACTTCTAATAAAAATATTTTACAAAAAAAAAAAAAAAAAACGTAGCGCTATCGTGTACCGTTTTGACGGAGTTTTCAGGACTCACTCACAAACAAACAAACAACAAGAGAGTTTTAGTAATATATATATATATATATATACACAGACGCACACATACGTACACATAAAAACAACAATAATAGTGTAAAAAGACAAAGGCAATGACCCCGTCTATGTGTCAATATGTCAATATCAGAGCTTATTTGAAGGTTGTAGTGTTTAATAGCCTGATGGCTGTAGGGAAGAAGCTGTTCTTGAACCTGAACGTTACAGTTTTCAGGCTCCTGTACCTTCTTCCCGATCTCACTTTAAAAGAACCTAATTACGAGGCTGTAATGTTATGTAAGGAAACAAGATGGAGTGGCACTGAGGCCGTCCAGGCTTGGTAGTAGGAGTGGGGTATAATAGCATCATGGTTAAATTCTTGGTGGAGCAGCCACAGACCTTCAAGAGTCAAGAGTGTTTTATTGTCATATGTCCCAGATAGCACGATGAACCTCTCACTGCAGACAGACACAAAATGCTGTAGTAACTCAACGGGACAGGCAGCGTCACGTGGAGAGAAGGAATGGGTGAGACCATTCTTCAGACTTCTTCAAACCCTTGATCAGTTTGAAGAAGGGTCTCGACCCGAAACGCCACCCATTCCTTCTCTCCAGAGATGCTGCCTGTCCCGCTGAGTTACTCTAGCTTTTTGTGCCCATCTTCCACTTAACTATGTCTGTACTATCGCTTGTAAAGGGGGGCACGGTGGAGTTGCTGCTTTGCGGCACCAGAGACCCGGGTTCGATCCTGAATACGGGCGTTGTCCGCACGGAGTTTGTACGTTCTCCCCCCCCCCGTGACCTGCGTGGGTTTTCTCCGGGTGCTCCGGTTTCCTCCCACATTCCAGGTCGGCAGGCTAATTGGCTTGATAAAGTTTAAATTGTCCCTAGTGTGTGTAGGATCAGTCTGAAGAAGGGTCCTGACCCAAAAAGAAGGTCCAATCTGGAAGGTCCACAACCTGAAACGTCGCCTGCCCATGTTCTCCAGAGAAGCTGCCTGACCCACTGAGTTACCCCAGCATTTGGTGTCTTTTTTTAACACAATTAATTTAAACACTTAACTTAAGCCCAGCAATATCTTCCATGCGTTCTACTGACCTTTAGATGTGCAGGATTTCTTTCAGTAAGACGCCATTGTGATAACCTAGCTTCTGGGTTGCTAGGCAACCAAACACCGTGGCAGTTAATTTAGATGATTACATTTAATCTAGCGCGGTAATTATTTTCGCAAATTGAGTTTTATTTATGTGCTGTCATTTATAACGACCCTTTTCCCCCTATTCATCTTACATTTTCCATTTTGATGCGTTGTGAACAAAGGCACGAAGAAATTGCCTTTCACAAACGCGAGATAATCCCAACCGTGTTCTGCTAATGGAGTAAGAATGATCAAATATCTTTGGAGAACTGTGGGGATTGTGGACAGCTCCGTTTGAATTCAGATGTATTTAAGCTATTGTGCTCGGTTTTGGTCACCATATTATGGGAAAGGTGGTGTCAAGCTGGCCCACCAAGTCCGCGCCGACCAGCGATGCCCGCACACTAACACTATCCTACACACACACACACACACACACACACTAGGGACAATTTACAATTAAACCAAGCTAATTAACCTACAAACCCGCACGTCTTTGGAGTGTGGTAGGATGCCAGAGCCCCCCCCGGAGAAAACCCACGCAGGTCACGGGGAGAACGTGCAAACTCCGTTCGGACAAGCCCCCCTAGTCAGGATCGAACCCGGGTCTCTAGCGTTGTAAGGCAGCAACTCTACCGCAGCGCCACCGTGCCGCCCCTTCTTTTGACATCCAGGGTAAGCCGTTCTAACCAATCACTCTTATGGTAATATGTTGGCTCTTGTGTTCTCAATATTTCACTTTTAAACTGCTCGTTCAGATTTATTGCATGCAGGCATCTGTTCTTTCATTACCCTGGAGCTGTAAATGGAGCTGAACACTGAGCCATCAGTAAACATCCCCACACCTGATATTTATAAATTCATCAGTTAAAGGAGCACAATTTGGCCGTTCAGCCCATCGTTTTCACTCCACTATGCAATCCTGGCTGATCTATATCTCCCTCTCACCCCCATTCTCCTGCCTTCTCCCCATAACCACTGACAAGAATCTGTCAATATCCACCTTAAACATATCCATAGATTTGGATAAGAACTGCAGATGCTGGTTTAAATCGAAGGTAGACACAAAAATGCTGGAGTAACTCAGCGGGACAGGCAGCATCTGAAGAAGGGTCTCGACTCGAAACGTCAACCAATGATTCTCTCCAGAGATGCCGCCTGTCCCGCTGAGTTACTCCAGCATTTCATCCTCCCTGCCCAATGCCACGGTTCTGCTCCTGAACCTGCTATCTCTTCCCTTTTGGGTAATACATTCCGGGTTGACAACAATGTGCTGTGCAAATAAAATTTCCCTCAGTTCCCATTCTTCAAGTTTTATTTATATTAATATTTTTATTAGGAGCAGTGCACAGTAGTATAAACCGCGGCATATGACAAAATACATTTATTGTACATCTTCCATTTAAAATTTGGCAAAGAAGAAACAGAAAAAGAGGGATCGAGCAAGAAAGAGAGAAAGTGAAAGAAATAGTGACTGCGCAAACCCCTAAACTACCAAGTAGTGTAATCAAAAGAGTGAAAAACCTAAAAAAGAATAAGAAGACAAAAACAAAAAATAATAATTTTTTTAAAAAGGACCATAACCTGTTGATATACCTGCTTCATTTCTCACCACACCCATCACCCCGTCTGTTTAATTCCAAAATTGCGTTGCACCATACTATACTTGTAATGAATCAATGAAAGGAGACCATATCTTTAAAAATTGCTCTGATGTTTCTGCTAAGACGAGCCTCATATCTTCAAGATGTAGCAGTCTCAGACATGCTTGTGATCCACATTTTAAGAGTTGGGGTAGAAGCATTTTTCCAAAATGTAAGTATAAGTTTTTTTGCCATTATCAGGCCATAATTGAGGAAAAGTCTTTGAAATATTGATAGCTCAGAGCAAACTCTTGTTTATTATTATCACCTGTACCGAGGTACAGTGAAAAGCCGTTTGACTAAATGCGATCCAGTGACATAACAGACTGCAGAAGATTACATTTCAGGTGGCGACGTGGCTCAGTGGTAGAGTTGCTGCCTTACAGCGCCACAGACCTGGGTTCGATCCTGACTACGGGCGCTGCCGGTACGGAGTTTGTACGTTCTCCCTGTGACCTGCGTGGGTTTTCTCCGGGTGCCCCGGTTTCCTCCCACACTCCAACTACATACCGGTTTGTAGGTCAATTGGCTCTGGTGAAATTGTAAAATTGTCCCCCGTGTGTGTAGGTCAGCTGGTCGGCGCGTATTCGGTGGGCCGAAGGGCCTTGTGTCCGCGCCGTAAAGTCTAAAGTCTGAGGCAAATTCTCAGGTCCTGAGATGCGTGGAAGAATTTGGAGAAATTATTTAGTGAAAACATTATTTCGTGATACATTGTCAAACTCTGAAGTCTTATGACTATTATCTCCTGGATGTTTCATAACCATGGTAACTCATTGAATCTGGGAGGATTTCCTTTGTGTGAAAAATACTCGCGTTTATCTTGTCGAATCATTACCTTAACAAAGAGCCGCGCTTGGTGTGCTCAGTATCGAGCTCCCAAACTTCCAGAGGCAAGATCATACATCCAGTAATCCAGTAATCCTGTACTCACCTGGGTGAGCAGTGTCGAAAAGGAAAAGGTTAAATCTATTGAGAACATAATAATTATTTGTGTTAAATGTTGAGTCCGTGAGCAGGTTGGATGGGAACACAATGAGTACACTGTACAGAGGTCATAGAAACATGCTTCTATTCACAGAAGACAAGCTATGATAATTATGAACGAAGATATTCGCCAGAACAGTAAAAAGCATTGGAACGATTACACAATGGCAGAAGAGCTGCTGTATTCTTTATTTTGACCTGTTATTTTGTGGGTGAAAATAATTTTCACTATTTCTATTGAATAGGCGTACGGAAGGACGGCGCGGTGGCGCAGTGGTAGAGTTGCTGCCTTATAGCGCCAGAGAATCTGGGTTCGATCCTGACTCCGGGTTCTGTCTGTTTGGGGAGTTTGTACGTTCCCCCCGTGACCACGTGGGTTTTCTCCGGGTGCTCCAGTTTCCTCCCACACTCCAAAGACGTACTGATTTGTAGGATAATTTGTTTCGGTAAAGGTTGTAGATTGTCCCTAGTGTGTGTGGGATAGTATTAGTGTACGGGGTGATTGCTGGTCGGTGCGGACTCGGTGGGCCGAAGGGCCTGCTTCAGCGCTGTATCTCTCTAGTCCAAAGTCTAATGTCTATCTGCCTCAACTACATCCTCTGGCAGCGCGTTCCACCACCTTCGGCGTGTAGCTGGGACTAGTGTAGCTGGGACATGTTGGCCGGTGTGGACAAGTTGGGCCGAGGGGCCTGCTTCCACAGTGTATCACTCTATGACTCTCTAACTATGACAAGGCCAATCGCATGCAAAAGGCCAATAGCAATCACAACAAAGAAGGTGTCACGCTAACTTTTATTTATTCTGCATATCTGAGTGACTAATCAAGTCCTATAAAGAGTGCTTAAAGTGGGGATTATTCTGCAGCCTTTCTTAGTCTCGTTGTTTTTGGTAAACCAGGTGGAGTGCAAACATTGCCTCTCAGGATCCTATTAAATCTTTTCCCTCTCATCTTAAATCTACGTCTGTTACAAGGCTTCTAATCTGAGGAGTATCACAGATAAAGGCTCACCGGTCTGTTTAGTTACAAATCAGTTTTATTGGCAAGAGAGAACAAAAACAGTACTTGTCTCGGTATGCGCGGGGTCCAGTTAACCGCAGCACGCTCCCCTCACTCTCTCTCTGCCTCCGTCTGCGACGCTGATCGTAAACTCAGCCTGTTGGTGAACCCCTCTCGTACATGAACTTGACTTATCTTCTGGCTTACTGGCGCCTTGCCTTTATACAGGTAAGTCCTGGCCAATAGCGCTGCTCCCAAATTCAAACTAGTATTAAACATAGCGTTATGGCCACACGCTATGGGTCACACTGTTCCGGCAACATTCACGCATAACAAGGAAACTCTTGATTCGTGATTTTCCTACATTGGACAAAAGATTCTGTGTCTAATAATTCACCTAATTGGAAAGGCAGCAGACTGGCACAGTGGTAGAGCGACCGTCACACAGCGCCAGAGACCCCGGTTCGATCCTGACCTCGGGTGCTGTCTGTGTGGAGTTTGCACGTTCTCCCTGTGACCACGTGGGTTTCCTCTGGATGCTCCGATTTCCTCCTACGATCCAAAGACGTGCGGGTTTGTAGCTTACTTAGCCTCTGTAAAATAGACAATAGACGATGGGTACAGGAGTAGGCCATTAGTGTTCTGTCCGTATGGTTAAACCTTGCCATTGGCTTGACACCTTGAAACAGGAGGATGTTAGGAACCGCAACTGTGCCAAACCTGGTAGAAAGACTGTTGTCTGAGATGCATCTAGTGCCAGAAATTGTAGCGAGCCAGCACTGCCATTCAATGTGATCATGGCTCATCATCCCCAATCAGTACCCCGTTCCTGCCTTCTCCCCATATCCCCTGGGGCAATACTTTCAAGAGAGAGCTAGATAGGGCTCTTATAGATAGCGATCTTTAAGAGCCCTATCTAGCTCTCTCTTGAAAGTATTGCCCCTTGTGTGTGAGGATGGGAAAGTGGGATAACATGGAACTAATGTGAATGATTGATGTGGACTGAGTGGGTTGAAGGAGATACTGTGCGGAATCCGAGCCCGAGCCGACCAGCGATACTCACACACTGACACACTTTCCTAAGCACGTTACAATTTCACCAAGCCAATTAGCCTACAAACCCCGAGTGTGGGAGGAAACCGGAGCACCTGGTGAAAACCTCCGCAGGTCACGGGGGGAGAACGGACAAACTCCATAACGACAGCACCCGTAGTCAGGATCGAACCGGGGTCTCTGGCGCTGCAAGGCCCCAACTCTACCGCTGCGCCACCGAGCCGCAGTGGACCATGGAACGATGGAAATGGGGAGGAGGAGTTTCTAGTTATCCAGCCAACCGAGTAAATCTGCCTCTAAAGTTGCCCTTGGTGCTACATGGGGAGTGGATTTGAGTGGAATAACATAGAACTAGTGTGAATGGTCGGTGTGGACTCAGTCGGTCGAAGGGCCTGTTTGCATACTGCATCTCTAAATGAAACGAAACTCTTCCCCTCATGGTTTTATACGCCACATTTGTGCTGTTTTTTTTTTAATCTCAAGCCCTACTGCCCACATCGCACTCAGTCAAATTGACATTCATTTCTCCCTTCACAGTGTCTTTGTTTATAACTAACATTCAAAAATGTGCAGATCAATTTCCCAGAAGAAAAACACAATTTTTACGATGTTCAGTGTTTAGAGATGCAGAGGCAGTGAAAGGCAGTGTAGACCATACAGCGTGATTTTAAAAAAAGATGCCATTTTAATCAAAAAAATATAAAACATCTTTTTCACCCAGAGAGTTGTGAATTTGTGGAATTCGCTGCCACAGAGGGCAGTGGAGGCCAAATCACTGGATGGATTTAAGAGAGAGTTAGATAGAGCTCTAGGGGCTAGTGGAGTCAGGGGATATGGGGAGAAGTCAGGCACGGGTTATTGATTGGGGACGATCAGCCATGATCACAATGAATGGCGGTGCTAGCTCGAAGGGCCGAATGGCACCTATTTTCTATGTTTCTATGTTTCTATCAAAGGAATATGGGAGAAATAAAATTAACCAATGTAAAGTTTTTCAAAGCTGCACATTTATTATATTCAGTTTATTTTCTTGAATTATATTTTTGCCTCAGTTTTAGTTTGGCAAAACAGCGTGGAAACGGGCCCTTCGGCCCACTGAGTCCGTGCCAACCAACGACCCACCCCCCCCTCCCCCCTGTACACTAGTTCTATCCCAGGGACAATTTACAGAAGATTTACAATTAACCTACAAACCTTTTGGGGGGAAGCCGGAGCACCCGGAGAAAACCCACGTGGGTACAGGGAGAACGTGCAAACTCCGTACAGACAGCACCCGTAGTCAGGATCGAACCCGTGTCTCTGGTGCTGTGAGGCAGCAACTCTACCGCTGCGCCACTGTGTCGCCACGAGAAGCTTTACAGAGGTCCAGTGTCACCCACTAGTCCGGTTCTATCAATGGGTATTTATTGTCACATTTGCAATTCAACATTACACAGTGAAATTCATTTTGCACATGGTAATGCCCGTGCCGTCATGTGGGCCGCCATTTCATCGTCCCAAGTCCGGATTCTCGCGTGTTGGTTCTACCGGATCGGCTCCCGATCCACTCTGTCGCCCACGGCCGGCTCGGCCCGCGAACCGTCGTACAACTCCTCTCCCCTTCGGCCATCTTGTATCCTGGGGGCAACCTCCTGCAGCCGATCTCATGTACGCCTGTCGGCATTGAGGTTCATTGTTAATGTACCTCAGTGAACTGCGTTGAGGTTTCGAGGCAGTGCACTCCCTCCCGCATCACTGGCCCTCCAGGTGAGGTGGGCTCCCGTGGGTCCTCGAACCGCATCGGGGCGTGCCTGGCCGGGCCGGGCCTACAGGGCAGGTTCCTGTCCACAGTGCGGGTCCACAGTCTATGCGGAGGGCGGGCTGGGCCTATCAGACAAGTTCTGCACAGCCAGGCACAAACAAATCCACACATTTTACGATGATGTTGCCAGGGTGTGAGCTGCAGGGAGAGGTTGAGTAGGCTGGGTCACTATTCCTTGGAGCGCAGGAGGATGAGGGGTGATCTTATAGAGGTGTATAAAATCATGAAGGAATAGTTAGGGTAGATGCACAGAGTTTCTTATCCAGAGTAGGGGAATCGAGGACCAGAGGACACAGGTTCATGGTGAAGGGGAAAATGATTTAATAGGAAACTGAGCGGTAACCTTTTCATGGAAAAGGTGGTGGGTGTATGGAACAAGCTGCCAGATGAGGTAGTTGTGGCTGGGACTATCCCAACATTTGAGAAACAGTTAAACAGGTACATGGATAGGACAGGTTAGTAGAGATATGGACCAAGCGCAGGCAGGTGGGACTAGTGTAGCTGGGACATGTTGGCCGGTGTGGGCAAGTTGGGCCGAGGGGCCTGTTTCCACACTGTATCGCTCTATGACTCTCTAACTATGACAAGGCCAATCACATGCAAAAGGCCAGAGCATTCAGAAGCAAGAATATGTCACGCTAACCTTTATTTATTCTGCATATCTGAGAGTATCTAATTAAGTCCTACAAAGCGTGCTTAAAGTGGAGATTATTCTGCAGCCTTTCCTGGTCTCTCGTGGTGTTTGGTAAATCGAGAATAACATTTATTCAGTCCCTTGGGATCCACAAAATGAGGAATAATAAGCAGCATTTTCCCACAGTCTATGGCTACTTACAGTGCAATTCACGCTACATGGAATAATTGCAAGTGGAGGCCGCTTCACCCCTTGAACCTGTGCTAGATTTTTGTAAATGAAGACAGCAGTTCAGTTTAGTTCAGAGATACAGTGTGGAGACAGGCCCTGTGGCCCACTGAGCCCACACCGACCAATATTTGTGCACTAATATTGGGTGTTTTCAATTTAGTTAACTTTTATTTTGAGTTTGTTTATTATATTATCTACAGACCAAAGACAGACACAAAAAGCTGGAGTAACTCAGCAGGTCAGGCAGCATCTCTGGAGAAAAGGAATAGGCGACGTTTCGGGTCGAAACCCTTATAGACCTGTTCTGCTGCTGCAAGTAAAAATGTTCATTTGTCCGTTACGGAACATATGAGGAATACAAAATGTTAATGGAAAGTTTTTCAAAGCTCAATGTTTATTATTTTCAGTTTCTTTTCTTAGATGATATCTTTACTTCAATTTTAGTTTACAGATCCATAGTCTGATTTTTTTTAAAAATCATTGCCTGCATAGATTGAGTCATAGAGTGACACAGTGTGGAAACAGGCCCCTCGGCTCAACTTGCCCACGCCGGCCAACATGTTCCAGCTACACTCGCCCCGCCTGCCTGCATTTGTTCTATATCCCTCCAAACTTGTCCTCACCGACCAACGATCACCCCGCACACTAGCTCTGTCCTACACCATATAAACCATATAACCATATAACAATTACAGCACGGAAACAGGCCCTCTCGGCCCTTCCAGTCCGTGCCGACCATTTGTTTCCCCTAGTCCCATCTACCTGCACTCAGACCATACCCCTCCATTCCCTTCACGTCCATATACCTATCCACTTTACTCTTAAATGTTAAAATCGATCCTGCCTCCACCACTTCTGCTGGAAGCTGATTCCACACAGCCACCACCCTCTGAGTAAAGAAGTTCCCCCTCACGTTACCCCGAAACTTCTGTCCCTTAATTCTCATGTCATGCCCTCTTGTTTGAATCTTCCCTACCCTCAATGGGAAAAACGTATCCACGTCAACTCTGTCTATCCCTTTCATCATTTTAAAGACCTCAATCAAGTCCCCCCTTAACCTTCTGCGCTCCAAAGAATAAAGACCTAACTTGTTCACACTGGAACCGATTTAAAGAGGCCGATTAACCTACAAACCTGCACATTTTTGGATTGTGGGAGGAAACCACCGGAGCACCCGGAGAAAACCCACGTGGGTCTCAAGGAGAACGTGCAAACTCAGTGGAGATGACACCCGTAGTCAGGATCGAACCCGGGTCTCTGGAGCAGTGAGGCAGCGACACTGGGCTGCCCCTGGCTACTACCCCCCACAGTAATAGATCAGTAATTGGGTGGCCCAGTGGTGCAATGGTAGAGTTGCTGCCTTGCAGCCAGAGACCCGGGTTCGATCCTGACAACTGGGGCTCTCTGCACGGAGTTTGTACGTTCTCCCCGTGAGCACGTGGTTTCTCTCCGGGTGCTCCGGTTTACTCCCACATTCCAAAGACGTACAGGTTTGCAGGTTAATTGGCTTCGTCAAAAAAAAAATTGTAAATTGTCCCTAGTGTGTGTGTGTAGGATAGTGCTAGTGTACTAGATGGCTGGCCAGCACGGACCAGTCGGGCCGAAGGGCCTTTTCCCTGCTGTATCTCTAAAGTCTAAAGTCTGTCTAAAATCATCATCTATTTTGTTGGTCCCACCTGAAGCATCAATTTTTGGTCTTTACGACCCAATAAAGCACCAGGTGGTTATGAGCATTCAAAATGAAATGAGATTTCCGAGGCTGCGATAATTCATCTTGTGTTCAAATGCTCTTTGAAGGTCTTTGTGAGCCCAGGTTCAAGTGCAGTGTCTGTTGTGTTTATTTGTGGTTTCCCTGAGCCTGAATAGTAAATTAAATTGTGATCATTAATAGCTGCAGCAATCAACAAGGCTGAACAACCTTTAAAAAGTAGTGGATGTGGGTTTGAAGGCTGCAGGGTTGCAGGATTGTGTGCTTCAAACCCTGTTATTACCTGCCAGACTAAGCCATTTGTAACAAGAGGTGGTGGCTTGAAATAGAAGAAAATGGAATCTATATATATATAACATATAAGATTGTGAAGGGTTTGGGACACGCTAGAGGCAGGAAACATGTTCCCGATGTTGGGGGAGTCCAGAACCAGGGACCACAGTTTAAGAATAAGGAGTAAGCCATTTAAAACAGAGACGAGGAAACACTTTTTCTCACAGAGAGTGGTGAGTCTGTGGAATTCTCTGCCTCAGAGGGCGGTGGAGGCCGGTTCTCTGGATGCTTTCAAGAGAGAGCTAGATAGGGCTCTTAAAAACAGTGGAGTCAGGGGATATGGGGAGAAGGCAGGAACGGGGTACTGATTGGGGATGATCAGCCATGATCACATTGAATGGCGGTGCTGGCTCGAAGGGCCGAAAGGCCTACTCCTGCACATATTGTCTATTGTCTATTGAAATTGAAGTGCTGGAGTAACTCAGCGGGTGAGGCAGCATCTATGGATAGAATGAATGGGTGATGTTCCGGGTCAAGACCCTTCTTCAGACTCTGAAGAAGGGTCTCGGCCTGGAACGTCATCCATAGATGCTGCCTCACCCGCTGAGTTACTCCAGCATTTTGTGTCTACCTTTAATCGGACTTTATTGGACTTTATCATGTTATATGCTTTATCCAGTATCTGTACACTGTCAATGGTGTGGTTGTAATCATGTAGAGTCTTTTCACTGACTGGATAGCACGCAACAAAAAGCTCGTCACTTAATCTGGGTACACATGACAATACTAAACTCAACTAACCTAGATAACCAAACTAAACTAAACTAGATAACCAAACTCAACTAACCTAGATAACCAAACTAAACTAAACTAAACCAGATAACCAAACTAAACTAAACTAAACCAGATAACCAAACTAAACTAAACTAAACTAGATAACCAAACTCAACTAAACTAGATAACTAAACTAAACTAAACTAGATAACCAAACTGTTCTAAACCAGATAACCAAACTCAACTAACCTAGATAACCAAACTAAACTTAACTAAACTAAACTAAACTAGATAACCAAACTAAACTAAACCAGATAACCAAACTAAACTAAACTAGATAACCAAACTCAACTAAACTAGATAACTAAACTAAACTAAACTAGATAACCAAACCGAACTAAACCAGATAACCAAACTAAACTAGACTAAACTAGATAACCAAACTCAACTAAACCAGATAACTGAACTAAACTAAACTAGATAACCAAACTAAACTAAACCAGATAACCAAACTAAACTAAACTAAACTAGATAACCAAACTCAACTAAACTAGATAACTGAACTAAACTAAACTAGATAACCAAACTAAACTAAACCAGATAACCAAACTAAACTAAACTAAACTAGATAACCAAACTCAACTAAACTAGATAACTAAACTAAACTAAACTAAACTAGATAACCAAACTCAACTAAACTAGATAACCAAACTCAACTAAACTAGATAACTAAACTAAACTAAACTAAACCAGATAACCAAACTAAACCAAACTAGATAACCAAACTAAACTAAACTAAACTAGATAACCACTCAACTAAACTGGATAACTTAACTAAACTAAATAACCAAACTCAACTAAACTAGATAACTAAACCAGATAACCAAACTAAACTAAACTAGATAACCAAACTAAACTAAACTAAATTAAATTAAACTAAACTAATCACAAAAGGTGTGGGAAGGAACTTCAGATTCTGGTTTATGCCGAAGACAGACACAAAAAGCTGGAGTAACTCAGCGGGACAGGCAGCATCTCTGGAGAGAAGGAATGGGTGACGTTTTGGCTCAAGACCCTTTAAACCAACATACAAGTATTTTGTTTCGAGAGCACGCTTTGATTATGTTGGCTGCTTTCCCAAGGCATCTTGAAGTGTGGATGGAGTCAGTGGTGTGAAGCCTCATCTGCGTGATGGACTGGGCTCCATCTACCACTCTCTGCAGTGTCTTGCAGTCCTGGGCAGAGCTGCTTCCAAACCAGGTTGTGATGCAACGCGACCATATGCTTTCCTATGGTTTATATTATCAGCCAGACCCAGGGAGGTTCCAAAGTCTATTTAAAGAATAGATAGAAATAAAAAGCATTAATATTCTGCATTTTCATGACCTCAGGAATTTTGCGAAAATTGTGATTACTTTAAATTAAATTGAAAGGTAGCAATCAAATTCTTCACAGCAAGTCCCCAAAATAGCAACATGTTAATAACCAAATAATCTGTTCTAGATATTGCCCAGAAAATTGCCCAGAATACAAGGGAGAATTCCTCTTTTAGCTTGGTTTAGTTTAGAGGTACAGTGCGGGAACAGGCCCTTCGGCCCATTGTGTCCGCACCGACCAGTGATCTCCGCACATTATCCAACACACTAGGGACAAGTTACACTCCTACCGAGGCAATTAGCTCACAAACCTGTACGTCCTTGGAGTGCGGGAGGAAACGGAAGATCTTGGAGGAAACCCACGCGGTCGCGGGGAGAACGTGCAAACTCCGTACAGACAGCACCCGCAGTCGATTTTGAACCTGGGTCTCCGGCGCTGCAAGCGCTGTAAGGCAGCAACTCTACCGCTGCGCCACCGTGCCCCCCCCTCTTCTTAGAGAGGATACATAGAAGGTTACATGGAATTATACAACATGGAGGCAGGACCTTCGGCCCAACATGTCCATGCTAACCCAGTTGCCAAACCAAGCCAGTCCCCATTGCCTGCGTCTGGCACATAACTCCCTGAACCTTTCCTATTTTAAGCATTGTAATTGCACCTGCCTCAACCACGGACTCTGTAAATCCGTTCCACACACCCGCCGCCCTCTGCGGGCTTGTCACGAGTCTCAGTACAGACAAGCACCCGTAGTCGGGATCGAACCCGGGTCTCTGGCGCTGCGAGGCGGCAACTCTACTGCTGTGCCACCTTCTGCAGTGTGACCACTGAAGGGGATATAAATGGAAGTGACTACCCCCCCCCCCCCTCTCCCCCCAGCCCCAGGGGCTGTTGTGTTGTTGCAGCTCTCATGGTCGGATAGCTCAGTGCTGTCCACGGGAGGAGTTCCAGATCAGCCAAGCGAAACTAAACAGGACAGCGACAGATGTGTGAGCCGCGTGCGAACGCTCTCTCTCTCTCTCTCTCTCTCTCTCTCTCTCTCTCTCTCTCTCTGCTGAACAATAAACATATTACTGCTCTGCGGGCCGGCTGCAGAAATATGAGAGCAATTTCTCTCACAGTGTCTCTACATAAAGTGCTCAAATGCGTGTGTGGAGACTGGCGGATGCATAATGTGTCCGCTCAACGGTTAAGGTCTCGCTTTATCACTGCGAAAATTGGATGAGCTTAACAGAAAAAATTGAATTGAAAAATGGTGCATGACTTGAGATCACAGCGGTTTGCTACGTAAATAAACAATGGGCAGTAAAGGAAGCAGAACGGGGGAAAGACAGGGTGGGAATTATTGCCAGAATATCGCTGACCTTTTGTTTTCACTTCAACGAGCTGGAAAGGGTGGCTGAGAAGGTTTACGAGGATGTTGCCAGGATTCGAGGGCCTGAGCTACAGGGAGAGGTTGAGTTGAGGACTCCTTGGAGCGCAGGGGGATGAGGGGCGATCTTACAGAGGGGTCGAAAATCACGATAGGACGGGTTTGGAGGAATATGTGCCAAACACAGGCAGGTGGGACTGGTTTAGCAGGGACATGTTGGCTGTTGTGGGTAGGGTTGCCAACTGTCCCGTATTAGCCGGGACATCCCATATATTGGGCTAAATTGGTTTGTCCCGTAATGGGCCGCCCTTGTCCCGTATTTGACTGCTACTACTCGGGTCGAGGGGACTGTCGGGTCGGAGCCCCGCCTCACCCGTCCCGAACGTAGTGCAGCCCATGGAGTGCAGCAGCAGCACCTCGCCTGTGGCCCCCTCGGTCAGTCGGCAGCCCGGCCATCTGTCCGACCTTCGGGCCTTCGCTTAACGCTGACACCACCACTCCTCCTTCTCACGGCCAATCATCGGTTCATGAGCTGGATGGGGTGCCGGACCTTGCAGGACAGCTGGGCTTTGTGTGTGCAGTCCGGCACCCGGGCCAACTCATCACTCACCCAGCCACGGCTGAGTCGGTCGACGGATTGCCGTCGGGAATTTGTCCCGTATTTTGACCTTTAGTCCCTTATTTTGGAGTGAGAAAGTTGGCAACCCTAGTTGTGGGCAAGTTGGGCCGAAGGGCCTGTTTCCACGCTGTAAGACTCTGACTCTGTGACTCTATGAGAGGGTTAGGTCGGGTAGATGCACAGAGTCTCTTGCCCAGAGTAGGGGAATCGAGAACCAGAGGACATAGGATTGAGGTGAGGGGGGAAAGATTTAATAGGAACCCGAGGGGGAACGTTTTCACACAAAAGATGGTCGGTGTATGGAACAAGCTGCCGGAATAGGTAGCTGCAGAGGGAAATATTGCCACATTTAAGAAACATTCAGAGGGGCACATGGATAGGACAGGTTTGCAGTGATATGGGCCAAATGCAGGCAGGGACTGGTGTAGATGGGATATGTTGGCTGGTGTGGGCAAGTTGAGCTGAAGGGCCTGTTTCCACACTGTAAGCCTCTGTGACTCTATAATAATATTATTTTCCAAACCCCACGTATGGCTGTGCCTTTCCCAACGTGCGATCAGTTTATTCTTTATTATTTAGTTTATTCTCACTTGTGCCGAGGGAAAGTGAAAAGCTTTTGTTGCGTGTTAACCAGTCTGCAGAAAGACAATACACGATTACAATCGAGCCGTCCACCATGTACAGATACATGCTAAAGGGGAATAACATGAGTGACGTTTAGTGCAAGGTAAAGTCCAGCAAAGTCCGATAAAAGAAAGCCCGAGGGTCTCCAATAAGGTAAATAAGGAACTGCAGATGCTGGTTTACACCGAAGATAGACACAGAAAGCTGGAGTAACTCAACGGGACAGACAGCATCTCTGGATAGAATAGAAAGAATGGGTGACGTCACCCTTGGGTTTACAAGGTTAATTCCCGGGATGGCGGGACTGTCATATGCTGCGAGAATGGAGCGGCTGGGCTTGTACTCTCTGGAGTTTAGAAGGATGAGAGGATATCTCATTGAAACATATAAGATTGTTAAGGGTTTGGACACGCTAGCGGCAGGAAACATGTTCCCGATGTTGGGGGAGTCCAGAACCAGGGGCCACAGTTTAAGAATAAGGAGTAAGCCATTTAGAACGGAAACACTTTTTCACACAGAGAGTGGTGAGTCTGTGGAATTCTCTGCCTCAGAGGGCGGTGGAGGCCGGTTCTCTGGATGCTTTCAAGAGAGAGCTAGATAGAGCTCTTAAAAATAGCGGAGTCAGGGGATATGGGGAGAAGGCAGGAACGGGGTACTGATTGGGGATGATCAGCCATGATCACATTGAATGGCGGTGCTGACTCGAAGGGCCGAATGGCCTCATCCTGCACCTATTGTCTATTGTCTATTGTCACCCATTCCTTCTATGTCGAGGTAGATAGCAGCTCAGGACTGCTCTCTAGTTGTCGATAGGATGGTTCAGTTGCCTGACGCACCATGTCCCAGGCATTGTGTGTCCATGCCTGATGCCAACATATCGAGAAGTTCCGTCTACCAGCCAACAGCAGTCTTCTGCAGCTATTTGGACACATCTGCCAATCTCAGCGGTTCGTAAGATCATAAAACAAAGGAACAGAATTAAGCCATTCAGCCCATCAAGTCTGCTCCGCCATTTGATCATGGCTGGTTTACTTTTCCACCTCAACCCCATTCTCCGGCCATCATCGGTTTAGGTCATGGGAGCAGAATTAGGCCATTCGGCCCATCGAGTCTGCTATGCCAGTCAATAATTTCCCTCTCTCAACCCCACTCTCCTGTCTTCTCCCCATAACGCCTGAATCCCGTACAAATCGAGAATCTATCAATCTCCGCTTTAGGAAAGACACAATGGTGGCCTCCACAGCCGTCTGTGGCAGAATTCCACAGATTCCCCACCCTGGGGTGAAATGAATTCCTCCTCATCTCCATTCTAAAGGTACAACCTTTTAATCTGAGGCAGACTCACAACTCTCTGTGTGAAAAAGTGTTTCCTCATCTCCGTTCTACCTCTTATTCTTAAACAGTGCCCCCTGGTTCTGGACTTCCCCCAACATCGGGAACATGTTTCCTGCCTCTAGCGTGTCCAAACCCTTAATAATCTTATATGTTTCAATAAGATCCCCTCTCATCCTTCTAAACTCCAGAGTGTGCAAGCCCAGCCACTGCATTTGCTCAGCATTCATGTTCTATCACCTCCATCCATGTTCTCCAGAGATGCTGTCTGACCTGCAGAGTTACTCCAGCATTACTTAGTATTAATCATCATCTACAGTACTTTGTTCCTACAGGTGAGCACGGGGGGGGGGGGGGGGGGGGGGGGGGGGGGGGGGGGGGGGGGGGGGGGGGGGGGGGATACGGGAGAGAAGACTTATGAATTGTGAAAGCCAGGGGAAGCGATCTGTACATATCTCGGCTGAATCCTGAAAGGAAAGGTTAGGTATCTTCCAGCACTGACCCATCTCTAAGGATCAGTTTGCCTTTCATCTCCAAGCTGATGTCCCCACAGCAAATCTATACTAGACTTCAATACTAAATAATTTGAAACACATGTTTCCTTTGCCGACTTTTCCATTTGTGTGAATGACACACTGTATATCAATAATGTCATTCTCGCTGGTAAATGAAACACACAATGTTGCATTGGTCGCCTCTCATGTGGGAATAGATTTTCTTATCTGCTGCTTGTCGGAGACCATGTTTTCCCAGGGCCTGAATGTCAAATCATGGCTGGTGGACTCTTCCTCCAGTTTCCCACGTTAGGATGTCCAGATTTTACCTTACCCGCGTGTGAGGGGAGATTAGGACAGGGGATTCAAAAGTTGAACGAAGGAGTCTGTCTGAGAGAAAATGAGTAACAGGGAAATAAGAGGGTGAATGAGATTACGCGGCGATCCAGCGGAGAACCGATGGGTAGAATGGCCTCCTTCTCGGTCACAAAGAAATATGAATATTAGAGTCATAGTCACAAGTTATAGGAGTAGAATTAGGCCATTCGGCCCATCATGTCTACTCCGCCATTCAATCATGGCTGATCCTTGCCTCCGAATCCCATTTTCCTGCCTTCTCCCCATAACCCTTGACACCAGTTCTAATCAAGAATTTGTCTATCTCTGCCTTAAAAGTAACCACTGACGGCCTCCACAGCCCGCGGAGGCAATACGTTCCACAGATCCACTACCCTCTGACTAAAGAAGTTCCTCCTCACTTCCTTTCTAAAAGAGCGCCCTTTAATTCTGAGGCTTTGACCTCTGGTCCCAGACTCTCCCACCAGTGGAAACATAGAAAACAATAGAAATTAGGTGCAGGAGTAGGCCATTCAGCCCTTCGAGCCTGCACCGCCATTCAATATGATCATGGCTGATCATCCAAACTCATATGCCCAGTTTTTTTTAAAACCCGTACTGCCTTCTCTCCATACCCTCTGATCCCCTTAGCCACAAGTGGCCACATCCAACCTCACTCTTAAATATAGCCAATGAACTGGCCTCAACTACCCTCTGTGGCAGAGAGTTTCCAGAGACTCACCACTCTCTGTGTGAAGAAAATCTTTTCTCATCTCGGTCTTAAAGGATTTCCCCCTTATCCTTAAGCTGTGACCCCTTGTCCTGGACTTCCCCAACATCTGGAACAATCTTCCTGCATCTAGCCTGTCCAACCCCTTAAGAATTTTGTAAGTTTCTATAGAGATCCCCTCTTAATCTCCTAAATTCCAGAGAATATAAACCAAGTCTATCCAGTCTTTCTTCATAAGACAGTCCTGACATCCCAGGAATCAGTTCTGGTGAACCTTCTCTGCACTCCCTCTATGGCAATAATGTCCTTCCTCAGATTTTAGACCAAAACTGCACGCAATACTCCAGGTGTGGTCTCACCAAGACCCTGTACAACTGAAGTAGAACCTCCCTGCTCCTGTACTCAAATCCTTTTTATTTTTTTATTTTGCTATGAAAGCTAACATACCATTGCTTTTTTTTTTCACTGCCTGCTGCACCTGCATGCCTACTTCAATGAACTGGTGTACCATGACACCCAGGTCTCGCTGCATCTCCCCTTTACCTAATCGGCCACCATTTAAATAATATTCTGCTTTCTTCCTGTTTTGCCACCAAAGTGGATAACCTCACATTTATCCACATTATACTGCATCTCTGCCAAACATTTGCCCACTCACCAAACCAGCCTATCCAAGTCACCTTGCAGTCTCCTAGCATCCTCCTCACAAGCGACGACACTGCCCCCCAGCTTAGTGTCATCCGCAAACTTGGAGATATTGCCTTCAATTCCCTCATCCAGATCATTAATTATATATTGTGTAAATAGCTGGGGTCCCAGCAACTGAGCCCTGCGGTACCCCACTAGTTACTGCCCGTGCCATGTGAAAAGGACCCCGTTTAACTCCTACTCTTTGCTTCCCTGTTTGCCAGCCAGTTCTCTATCCACATCATACTGAACCCCTAATACCGTATGCTTTAAGTTTGTTTATACTAATCTCTTATGTGGGACCTTGTCGAAAGATTATGTGGGACCTTGTCGAGAGCTTCGAGTATGTGGGACGCCAATGTGTCGAGCAGAAGCTAATGGCGGGGATCGCGGGTGTTGATCAGAAAGCTAAGTACAATGGGAACTCGGCTTCGGGGGAGAGGTCGTAACAGAGAGTAGTTATAGAGTGTTCTCGGACACTGTCTCTGTAGAATATCAAACTCGATGTCAAAGACATAGTCCTCATCCACAACCATTCGAGCATACACGTTGTGCCCTTTGGGGGTCGTGAGTGCTGTAGGAGGTTTCTGGAGTAGAGGGACAAGGCTTCTGCCTGAGTAGGGAAAATAAGAGACAAATAACAAGAACTGCATCAACAAAATTGAATACAAACAACACACAAATACACTTAGGGAGAAATGCGCTACTTGCCAAACTATCTGCGACCTCATACAGAGGTCCCACATACACAAGTCCACTGCCTGCATTTGGTCCATATCCATCAAAACCTGTCCTTCCTATGTACCTGTCCTAATTATCTTAAAGATTTCGATGCCCTGCCTCAGCTACCACCTCCGCACTCGTTCCACACGCCCCCCACCCTAGCAATTCGTGAGAATGTTTTTCCCCCCACAGATTCCTATCAATCTTTCCCCTCACCTTTAAACTTTTCCCTGTCACCCTTGGAGGTTGGCCAAACTTGGACTGTTTACTCATGGAAGTGCCGAGGTTGAGTAGAGACATACGAAGTAAATAAAATTATGAAAGCAATTCAAAATTATGAGAGGCATAAACATGGCAGACAGTTAGAACCTTTTATTCCCCAGTGAGGAAATGTCAAAGTCTGAGAGGGCGAAAGCGTGAAAGGAGACGGCAAGTTTTTTACACAAGGGTGGTGGGTGCCTGGAGCGGCACGCCAGGGTTGAGGCAAACAAAAAAAAAACGATAATAGAGCTGAAGCTTTTGAATTGCACCTGTCTATATCTGCAGAAATGAGGGAAAAGGATTGCATGCTGTAAATTATTACCTCTACTGTGGATTGTCACCTTGACGTGGTGAAGAAGCCTTGTGTTCCTGAGATCGTGAGATCCTGAGAGCGATGCGTCTGGAGCTACGCTCCTGTAGGGCCACCCATGGGCGGTAAGGTCGAGGGGGAGTCTCTGAATTGAGCAATCCAACCAAGACCTCGACGGTGGAACAGGCGGAGACGCCGGCTGACTTAGTGGAGCGTAAGAAGCTGCAGCAGAAAAAGGGTCCCCGGTTGTCTTGGACCTCCATGCACTGGATGCCTGACCCAGATCTGTCAAGGAACTCGCGGGGTGGCTGTCCGTGCACCAGTCTCCCCACGTTAAACAAAGTCACGCACAGGCCGTCTCCAACCCTGGAGACCCCGGGTCAGCCAAGGCCGAAAGGGGACTAAGAAAAAAAAATTTTCTGGCAACATGTTTTCATGACATTGCGGTGCCAAAGGGTCTGTTCCTGTGCTGTACTCTGTAGTTTAACTAGGGGAAATATCGCATGTTTAAAAGGCCCTTCGCCCATCGAGTCCATGTCGACCAGTGATCCCCATCACACTAACACAAACCAACACGCACAAGGGCAATGATACCGTGCCAAAGTGACCTACAAACCTGTACGTCCTTTGGAGTGTGGAGGAAACCGACTCCCGAATAAAACCCACGTCAGGTCACGTGGGAAAAAAAAAAAAAAAATGGGAAAGAAAAAAAAAAAAAAAAAAAGAAAAAAAAAAAAGGGGGGGGGGGGGGGGGGGGGAAAAAAAAAAAACGTCAAACTCTGTACAGACAGCCCCTCGGTCAGGATTAAACCCGGTCCTCTGGCGCTGTGAGGCAGCAATTTTCTACGCTGCGCCACCGTGCCACTTTTGTTCCCTTTCTATTAGAAAATGTAAAACTGTTTGTGGTCCAGAGTATTATTTTTACAGGCAAACATTGAGACATATTCCAGAACCGTTGTGATGCTGTGTGTCAGTGTGGCAGGCCAGGGGATACGTGGGAGAATTAATAACACAGGCATTTTCCCCCGATCAATAAATATTTATACATCCTGGTAAATGGTGCCTCGAGATTTAATTACGCATTAAAATAAAGTTCCACTTGACACATTTTCGGCTTTTAATTTTTAATGTGACCTTGAATAGTGCCGTGTTTTTTCACCACTGAGCAAGGAACAGAAAAGCAGGGGAGATTGTTAAAAAAAACCATGACCATTTATAATGGAATAATAAAACAAAGATATTGGAGTGAGAAAGCTATTTTTGTCACGATTCAGATAAAACGGAAATTCGGGAGACTAAGTGCCAAGAATTGTGGAACTGCAGAGCAAATCTAGATTTTTTGGGGGGGACTTCATCAATCATTGAAAGAAAGTAAGAATATAATGCCTTGTTATTATCATTCCAAACAGCTTTGTTGAACAAAATTTGCATTTGCTACATTCTTAACAATTACAAAAAAACCTAAGACCCACACTTTAACATACTTTTACACAAACATCCAACACAGTGGAATCTGAAGAGGTTTCGACCCAAACGTTGCCTATGTCCTTCGCTCCGTAGATGCTCTGCACCCGATGAGTTTCTCCAGCACTTTGTCTGGCCTTCGATTATCCGGCATCTGGATCCTTCTTAAACCTGAAATCGTCCA
>CM069154.1:8168535-8368535 GCA_035221665.1 Okamejei kenojei
CATAGGAGTAGTATTCTAAAATCATCATCTATTTTGTTATTATGGTCCCACCTGAAGCATCAATTTTTGGGTCTTTACGAGCCCTAATATAGCACCAGGTGGTTGTTATGAGCATTCAAAATGAAATGAGATTTTCCGAGGCTGCCTGTTAATTCATCTTGTGTTTCAAATGCTCTTTGAAGGTCTTTGTGAGCCATGGTTCAAGTGCCAGTTGTTCTGTTAGCTGTTTATTTTGTCGTGGGTTTCCTGAGCTGATTAGTAAATAAATTGTGATCATTAATGCTTGCAAGCTAGCAACAACAAGGTGGAACAATTTTAAATTGAGTAGTGGATGTGGGTTTGAAGGCCAGGGTTGGCAGGATGGATGATGGGCTTCAAACTCCTGTTATTACCTAGCCAGACTACAGCATTTAAAACAGAGTCGAGGAAACACTTTTTCTACAGAGAGTGGTGAGTCTGTGGTTAATTCTTTGCCTCAGAGGGCGGGTGGAGGCCTCGGTTCTCCTGGATGCTTTCAAGAGAGAGCTAGATAGGGCTGCTTAAAAACAGTGGAGTCAGGGATATGGGAGAAGGACAGGAACGGTGATACTGATAAGGAGGTTGATCAGCCATGATGCTACTAGATTGAATGGCGGTGTGGCTCGAAGGGTCGAGATGGCTACTCCAGGCTCTATTGTCCTATTGTCTTATTTATTCCGCCCAGCATTTACAGCTGAGGAAGGAGAAGTAGTTTAGGTAATTCTGAGTGTTGTGATCAACAGACACGTTCTCTGAACTTTAGTTAGGACACCAAAATCTCAGCGGGTCAGGCAGCAATCTCTGGAGTAAAGGAATAGGTGACGTTTCGGGTCGGGACCCTTCTTAAGACTGAGAGTAGAGGGGGACTGGGTATGATTAGCTATGGGCGGTGACTGTTTTCTGGGGTGAAATAAAGAACCGCAGATTTGCTGGATGAATTCTGTGGATAGTTTCAAGAGAGAGCTAGATAGAGGCTCTTAAATAACAGCGGAGTCAGGGGATATGGGGAGAAGGATAGGAAAGGGGTACTGTTTGGGGATGATCAGCCTTGATTCACATTGAATGGCGGTGCTGGCTCGAGAAAGAGGCTTAGGTACCGACAGGCCTACTCCTGCACCTATTGTCTATTGTCTATTGAAAATCGAAGTGCTGGCGTAACCCCCTCGCGGGGAGGCAGCCCCCCCATCCTCCATGGATAGAAAGGAATGGGTGATGTTCCAGGTCAAGACCCTTCTTCAGACTCTCGAAGAAGGGTCTCGGCCTGGAACGTCATCTCATAGATGCAGGCCTCACCCGACTGAGGTACTCCAGCTTTTTGTGTCTACCTTTAATCGGACTTTTAATTGGAATTTATCATGTTATTATGCTTTATCCAGTATCTGTTACGACTGTCAATGGCTTGGTTGTAATCATGTAGAGTCTTTTCACTTGATCCTGGATAGACACGCAACAAAAAGCTGGTCACTTTAATCTGGGTAAACATGACAATACTAAAATCAACTAACCTAGATAACCAAACTAAACTAAACTAGATAACCAAACTCAACTACTCTAGATAACCAAACTAATCTAAAGTAGAAACCTAGATAACCAAATAACTAAACTAAACCAGTGTTAACCAAAACTAAAACTAAACTAAAACTAATAACCAAACTCAACTAAACTAGATAACTAAACTAAATAAACTAGTATAACAAAAGTGTTCGTAAACCAGATAACCAGAACTCAAGAACGTAAACTAGATAACCAAACGAGATAACTGAACTAAACTAAACTAGATTAAACAAACTAAACTAAACCAGATTAACCAACTAACTAAAATAGTACCAACTCACACTAAACTAGATAACTAAAATAAACGTAAACTAGATAACCAACCGAACTAAACCAGATAACCAAACTAAACTAGACTTTAAACTTGATAACAACTCAACTAAACCAGATAACTGACCTAAAACCTAAACTAGATAACCAAACTAAACTAAACCAGATAACAAACTGAAACTTAAACTAAACTTAAATAACCAAACTCAACGTAAACTAGATAACCTGAACTAAACTAACCTATATAGAAACCAAATAAACTAATCCAGATAACCGGAAACGTAAACTAAATAAACTAGATAACCAAAACTCAACTATAATAGATAAACTAAAACTAAACTAATAGATAGATAACCAAACTCAACTAAACTAGATAACCAAACTCAACTAAACTAGATAACTAAACTAAATATAACTAAACCTAGATAACCACAAATCTATAACCAAACTTACTATAACCAAACTAAACTAAAATAAAACTAGATAACCAAATCAACTCTAAACTGGATAACTAAACTAAACTAATATAACCTAGAACTCAACTCTAAACTAGATAAACTAAACAGATTAACCAGAACTAGAAACTTAAAACTAGATAACCAAACTAAAACTAAATAAACTAAATTAAACTAAACTATCACAAAAGGTGTGCGGAAGGAACTTCAGATTCTGGTTTTATGCTGAAGACAGACACACCAAAATGCTGGTAGTACTTGCTGGGACAGCAGCATCTCTGGAATGAGAAGGAAATGGGTGACGGTTTGGCACCTCAAGACCCTTTAAAACAACGTACAAGTATTTTGTTTCGAGAGCCACGCTTTGTATGATGTGGGCCTGCCACGCGTTCCCAAGGCATCTGGAAGTCTAGTTGGATGGAGTCTTAGTGCGTGTGAAGCCTCAATTGCGTGATGGACACTGGGCTCTCCCATCTACCACTCTCTGCCAGTGTCTTGCTTTAGTCCTGGGCAGAGCTGTTTCCCAACCAGGTTGTGATGCAACGAGACCATTATGCATTCCTATGGTTTATATATCAGCCAGACCAGGGAGGTTCCAAAGTCTATTATTAAAGAATAGATTAGAATAAAAAGCATTAATATTTCTGCATTTTCATGACCTCAGGAATTTTGCGAAAATTGTGATTACTTTAAATTAAATTGAATAAAGGTAGCAATCAAATTCTTCACAGCAAGTCCCCAAGGAAATAGGCAACATGTCTTAATAACCAAATAATCTGTTCTAGATATTGCCTGAAAAATTGCCCAGAATACAAGGGTAGAATTCCCTCTTTTAGCTCCCTCCACGCCCTGGTTTAGTTTAGAGAGTACAGTGCTGGGACAACAGGCCCTTCGGCCCAATATGTGTCCGCACCGACCAGTGATCTCCGCACATTATCCGACACTCACTAGGGACAATTTACACTCCTACCGAGGCAATTAGCTCACAAACCTGTACCGGTTCTTTGGAGGGGCGGTTTTAACTTGGAGTGCGGGAGGAAACGGAAGATCTCGGAGGAAACCCACGCGTGTACGGGGGAGAACTGCAAAATCCGTACAGACAGCAGCACCCGGCAGTCGATTTTTGAACCTGGGTCTCCGGCGCATGCAGCGCTGTAAGTCTTGTTCGGCGAGCACACTCTACCTCGCTGCGCCACCGTGCCCCCCTTCTTGCTTACATGGAATTATACAACATGGAGGCAGGACCTTCGGCCAACATGTCCATGCTAACCCAGTTGCCAAACCAAGCCAGTCCCCATTAGCCCTGCGTCTGGCACAAATAACTCCCTGAACCTTTCCTATTCTAAACTTGTAATTGCCCCTTTTTTTTTTTTTTCTCCCCCACATATTCCCCTCAACCCACCGGACTGTGTAAATTCCGTTCCACACACCCCGCCCTCTGTGGGCTTGTCTTGAGTCTCAGTACAGACAAGCACCCGTAGTCGGGATCGAACCGGGTCTCTGGCGGTGCTACGAGGCGGCAACTCCACTGCTTTTGTGCCACCTTCTGCAGTGTGACTACAGTGAAGGGGATATAAATGGAAGTGACTACCCCCCCCCCCCCCTCTCCCCCAGCCCAGGGGCTGTTGTGTTGTTGGCAGCTCTCATGGTCGGATAGCTCAGTGCAGAGTCCACGGGAGGAGGGTTCCATCAAGATCAGCCAAGCGAAATAACTACACAGGACAGCGACAGATGTGTGAGCCGCGTGCGAACGCTCTCTCGCTCTCTCTCTCTCTCTCTCTCTCTCTGCTGAACAATAAACATATTACTGCTCTGCGGCACCGGCGGCTAGATGTGTGTGTGTTGAGAGCAATTTCTCTCCACAGTGTCTCTAATAAAGTGTGCTCAAATGCGTGTGTGGAGACTGGCGGATGCATATTGTGTCCCGCTCAACGGTTAAGGTCTCGCTTTATCACTGGGCTGTCGAAAATTGGATGAGCTTAAGCTTTAACAGAAAAAATTGAATTTGAAAAAAATGGTGCATGACTTGAGATAAACAGCGGTTTGCTACGTAAATAAACAATGGGCAGTAAAGGAAGCAGAACGCGGGGAAAGACAGGGTGGGAATTATTGCCAGAATATCGCTGACCTTTTGTTTTCACTTCAACGAGCTGGAAAGGTGGCCTGAGAAGGTTTACGAGGATCTGTTGCCAGGATTCGAGGGCTGCAGTTATGGATAGTATATATGAGCTACAGGGAGAGGTTGAGTTGAGGACTCCTTGGAGCGCAGGGGGATGAGGGGCGATCTTACAGAGGGGTCGAAAATCATGATAACAGGGTGACGGTTTGGAGGAATATGTGCCAAACACAGCAGGTGGGACTGGTTTAGCTTGGGACATGTTGGGCTGTTGTGGGCTAGGGTTGCCAACTGTCCACCGTATTTAGCCGGGACATCCCTATATTGGGCTAAATTGGGTTTGTCCCGTAATGGGCCCGCTCTTGTCCCGTATTTGACTGCTACTACTCGCAGGTCGGGCCCGCCTCACCCGTCCGAATGTAGTCGCAGCCCATGGGAGTGCAGCAGCACGCCGCTGCCTGTGGCCCCCGTCGGTCAGTCGGCAAGCCCGGCCATCTGTCCGGACTTCGGTACCTTCGCTTAACGCCAATGACAAACCACTCCTCCTTCTCACGGCCAATCATCGGTTCATGAGCTGGACGGGGTGGGTGCCGGACTTTGCACGCCAGCTGGGCTTTGTGTGTAGCCAGACGTCACCCGGGCCAACTCATCACTCACCCAGCCACGGCACGTGTCGGTCGGACGGATTGCCGTCGGGAATTTGTCCCGTAGTTTTTGACTTTAGTCCCTTATTTTGGAGTGAGAAAGTTGGCAACCCTAGTTGTGGGCAAGTTGGGCGAAGGGCTGTTTCCACGCTGTAAGACTGACTCTGTGACTATGAGGAGGGTTAGGTCGGGTAGATGCACACGGAGTCTCTTGCCCAGAGTAGGGGAATCGAGAAACAGAGGACACATAGGATTGACCGGTGAGGGGGGAAAGATTTAATAGGAACCCGAGGGGGGAACGTTTTCACAATAAGATGGTCGGTGTATGGAACAAGCTGCCGGAAGATAGTAGCTGCAGAGGGGAAATATTACCACATTTAAGAAACCATTCTGAGGTTAGGTACAGTGGATAGGACAGGTTTGCTGTGATATGGGCCAAATGCAGGCAGGGATATGGTGTAGTTGGGCACATGTTGGCTGGTGTGGGCAAGTTGAGCTGAAGGGCCTAGTTTCCACACTGTAAGCCTCTGTGACACTATATAATATATTATTTCCAAGCCCCACGTATGGCTGTGCCTTTCCCAAAAGTTGTGCGATCAGTTTATTCTTTATTATTTAGTTTATTCTCACTTGTGCCGAGGGAAAGTGAAAAGCTTTTGTTGCGTGTTAACCAGTCTGCAGAAAGACAATACACGATTACAATCGAGCCGTCCACCATGTACAGATACATGCTAAAGGGGAATAACATGAGTGACGTTTAGTGCAAGGTAATGTCCAGTAAAGTCCGATAAAAGAAAGCCCAAGGGTCTCCAATAAGGTAAATAAGGAACTGCAGATGCTGGTTTACACCGAAGATAGACACAGAAAGCTGGAGTAACTCAACGGGACAGACAAAGCATCTCTGGATAGAATAGAAAGAATGGGTTGACGTCACCCTTGGGTTTACAAGGTTAATTCCCGGGATGGCGGGACTGTCATATGCTGCGAGAATGGAGTTGGCTGGGGCTTGTACACTCTCTGGAGTTTAGAAGGATGAGAGGATATCTCATTGAAACATACGTTAAGATTGTTAAGGGTTTGGACACGCTAGAGCGCAGGTAAACATGTTCCGATGTGTTGGGGGAGTCCAGAACCAGGGGCCACAGTTTAAGAATAAGGAGTAAGCCATTTAGAACGGAAAAAACTTTTTCACGCAGAGAGTGGTGAGTCTGTGGAATTCTCCTGCCTCAGAGGGCGGTGGAGGCCTTTTCTCTGGATGCTTTCAGAGGAGAGCTAGATAGAGCTCTTAAAAAATAGCGGGGTACAAGAGTCAGGGGATGTGGGGAGAAGGCAGGAACGGGGTACTGATTGGGGATGATCAGCCATGATCACATTGAATGGCGGTGCTGACTCGAAGGGCCGAATTGGCCTCCTCCTGCACCTATTTGTCTATTTGTCTATTGTCACACCATTCCTTCTATGTCGAGGTAGATAGCAGCTCAGCGACTGCTCTCAGTTGTCGATAGGATGGTTCAGTTTCGCTATTGACGCACCACTATGTCCCAGGCATTGTGTGTCCATTGCCTGATGCCAACATATCGAGAAGTTCCGTCTACCAGCCACACAGCAGTTTCTTTCTGCTGCTATTTGGACACATCTGCCGATCTCCACGGTTAGTAAGATCATAAAACAAAGGAAAGAATTAAGCCATTCAGCCCATCAAGTCTGCTCCGCCATTTGATCATGGCTGGTTTACTTTTCCACCTTCATCAACCCCATTCTCCGCCATCATCGAGTTTACGTCATGGGAGCTAGAATTAGGCCATTCTAGCCCCGAGCGAGTCTGCTATGCCATTCAATAATTTCCCTTCTCATCCCCACTCTCCTTCTTCTTCCCATAACGCCTGAATCCCGTACAATCGAGAATCTATCATCTCCGCTTTAGGAAAGACACAATGCAGTGGCCGTCCACAGCCGTCTGTGGCAGAATTCCACAGATTGCCATCCAGCCTGGGGTGAAATGAATTTCCTCCTCTTCTCCATTCTAAAGGCACAACCTTTTAATCTGAGGCAGACTCACCACTCTCTCTGTGATGGAAAAAAAAGCGTGTTTCCTCATCTCCGTTCTACCTAGCTTATTTCTTAAACAGTGCCCCCCCCTGGTTCTGGACTACCCCAACATCGGGAACATGTTTCTGCCTCTAGCGTGTCGCAAAACCTTAAATAATCTTATATGTTTTTCTAATAAGAAGATCCCCTCTCATCCTTCTAAACTCCAGAGTGTGCAAGACCACTGCCACTGCATTTGGCTCTCCAGCATTCATGTTCTATCACCTCCTTCCATGTTCTCCAGAGATGCTGTCTGACCTGCAGAGGTTACTCCAGCATACTTAGTATTAATCAGCATGTATACAGTTCTTGTTCCTACAGGTGAGGCGGGCGGGGGGAGGGGGGGGGGGGGGGGGGGGGATACGGGAGAGCCTAAGACTTATGAATTGTGAAAGCCAGGGGAAGTGATCTGTATCATATCTCGGAACTGAATCTGCAAAGGAAAGGTTAGGTATCTTCCAGCACTGACCCCCCATCTCTAAGGATCAGTTTGCCTTTCATCTCCAAGCTGATGTCCCCACAGCAAATCTATACTAGACTTCAATACTAAATATATTTGAAACACATGGTTTCCTTTGCCGACTTTTCCATTTGTGTGAATGACACTCTGTATTACATCAATAATGTCATTCTCGCTTGGATTGTGGTAAATGAACACACGATGTTGCTTTGGTCGCCTCTCATGTGGGAATAGATTTTCTTATCTGCTGCTTGTCGAGACCATGTTTTCCCAGTGTGGCCTGAATGTCAAATCATGGCTGGTGACGCCTCACAGTTTCCCCACCTATGTTAGGATGTCCAGATTTTACCTTACCCCGCGTGTGAGGGGAGATTTAGGCAGGGGATTCAAAAGTTTTTGAAGATAGAAGGAGTCTGTCTGAGAGAAAATGAGTAACAGGGAAATAAGTGGGTGAATGAGATTACGCGGCGATCAGCCAGCAGAGAACCGTCTATGGGTAGAATGGCCTCCTTCTACGGTCACAAAGAAATATGAATATTAGAGTCATAGTCCACAAGTAGGAGAATAGAATTAGGCCATTCGTCCCATCATAGGTCTAAGCACATTCATCATGGCTGCTGATCTCCTGCCATCCTTAAACCTATTAGTTCCTTCGCTTCTCCCTCCATCATGCTTCCCAGTCGCCCATTCAATTCTTGGTATCTCTGCCTCCTAATCCCATTTGTCCGGCCTCCACAGCCCTCCCATAACCTGGACTTGACACCAGGTCTAATCATGAATTTGTTATGTCTTGCAGAAGCTAACCACCTGACTTTCTCTAAAAGAGCAACCTCAGGTATGGCATTCAGGCATGCCTACTTTGAGTCACTCTGGCGTGAGACTCTCCCACCAGTGGCTATCCAAGTCTTGCAGTCTCATAGCATCCGCTATAACCTCTGCGCCACGTATGATCTAGTACTGCCTTTCATTATTCTGCCAGTGTAACCCTAATTCCGTATAGCTTTATGTTTGTATACTAATCTCTTATTTGGACTCGAAAGAGGATGTGGGACCCTTGTCACCTTGTCCGAAAGCTTATGTGGACCTTGTACCTTGTCGAAAGAGGGGGGGTCGAAAATGTGTGGACCTGGTCTGGGACCCTTGTCCCGCCACACATCCTCTCCACACCCACTCTACCTTTGCCTTTCATTATTCTGTAAGTTTCAATGAGGTAACAGCTTCGGCCCAACTTGCCAACACCGACCAACATGTCCCACCTACACTAGTCCCACCTGCCTGCATTTGGTCCATATCCATCTAAACCTGTCCTGTCTATGTACCTGTCTAATTGCTTCTTAAAGATTGCGATTGCCCTTGCCTCAGCTACCACCTCCGGCAGCTCGTTCCACACGCCCCCCACCCTAGCATGCGTGAGAATGTTTCCCCCACAGATTCCTATCAAATCTTTTCCCCCTCACCTTAAACTTTTTCCCTGTCACCTTGGAGGTTGGCCAAACTTGGACTGTTTACTCTGGAGGCCGGAGGTTGAGTAGAGACATACCGGAAGTATATAAAATTATGAGAAGCATTTCAAAATTATGAGAGGCATAAACAGGGCAGACAGTTAGAACCTTTTATTCCCCAGTGTGGAAATGTCAAAGTCTGAGAGGGCGTAGCGTGAACGTGAGACGGGCAACGTTTTTTTACACAGAGGGTGGTGGGTGCCTGGAGCGCACTGCCAGGGGTGGAGGCATACGATAGTAGAGCTGAAGCTTTTGAATTGGCACATGGCTATATCTGCAGGGAATGGGAGGGATATGGATTGCATGCAGGTAAATGAGATTACCTCTCTGTGGATTGCCACCTTGTCGTGGTGGAGAAGCCTGTGTGGTCCTGAGATCGTGAGATCCTGAGAGCGATGCCGTCTGGAGCTACGCTCCTGGTAGGGCCACCCATGGCGGTAAGGTCGAGGGGGAGGTCTCTGACATGGAGCAATCCAACCAAGACCTCGACGGTGGAACAGGCGGAGGACGCCGGCTGACCTTAGTGGAGCGTATGAAGGCTGCAGCAGAAAAAGGGTCCCCGGTTGTCTTGGACTCCATGCCACTGGATCCTGACCCAGATCTGTCAAGGACCGCGGGGTGGCTGTCCGTGCACCAGTCTCCCCACGTTAAACAAAGTCACGCACAGGCGTCCTCCAACCCTGGAGACACCCATGGTCAGCCATGACCGAAAGGGGCCTAAGAAAAAAAAAAGTTTTCTTGGCATCATGTTTGTCATGGACATTGCGGGCCAAAGGGTCAGTTCCTGTGCTGTACTCTTTAGTTTAGCTTAGAGATATCGCATGTTAACAGGCCCTTCGGCCCATCGAGTCCATGTCGACCAGTGATCCCCACACACTAACACAAACCAACACGCACAAGGGGCAATGATACCGTGCCAAAGTGACCTACAAACCTGTACGTCTTTGGAGCGTGGCAGGAAACCGGAGCTCCCGAATAAAACCCACGCAGGTCACGGGGAAAACGTACAAACTCTGTACAGACAGCGCCCGCGGTCAGGATTAAACCCGGGTCTCTGGCGCTGTGAGGCAGCAACTCTACCGCTGCGCCACCGTGCCACTTTGTTCCACATTCTATGTAGAAAATGTAAAACTGTTGTGGTCCAGAGGTATTATTTTACTGCAAACATTGAGACATATTCATGAGACCGTTGTGATGTCTGTGTGTCAGTGTGGCAGGCCAGGGGATAGTGGGGAGAATTAATAACACAGGCATTTTCCCGATCAATAAATATTTATATCATACTGTAAATGTGCCTCGAGATTTAATTACGCATTAAAATAAAGTTCCACTTGGACACATTTTCGGGCTTTTAATTTTTAATGTGACCTTGAATAGTGGAGTGTTTTTTCACACTGAGCAAGAACAGAAAAGCAGGGGAGATTGTTAAAAAAAAACCCATGTCATTTATAATGGAATAATAAACAAAGATATTGGGAAGGGAGAAGCTATTTTTGTCAAGATTCAGATGAAAACGGAAATTCGGGAGACTAAGTGCCAAGAATTGTGGAACTGCAGAGCAAATCTAGAGTGACTTCAATCAATCTTTGAAAGAATAGAATAGAATATAATGCCTTGTTATTATCATTCAAACAGCTTGGTTTGAACAAAATTGCATTTGCTACAGTCTTAACAATTACAAAAAAACCTAAGACCCGCACTTAACATACTTTACACAAACATCCATCACAGTGAATCTGAAGAAGGGTTTCGGCCCGAAACGTTGCCTATTTCCTTCGCTCCATAGATGCTGCTGCACCCGCTGAGTTTCTCCAGCACTTTTGTCTGCCTTCGATTTTCCGGCATCTGGAGTTCCTTCTTAAACAGTGAATCTCCAACACCTCCTCACTGTGATGGAAAGGCAAAAGTCTTATCTCTTCCCTTTGTTCTTCTCCCGCGATCCAGCAGTCAAACTACAGCGTCGAGGCGAACTGGGGCTCCCGATGTTAAAGCCCCCGGCGGGCGATGGCAAGTCCCGTGGCCATTTAAGCCGCACCGGGCGACGTTAGGCCCCGCTCCAAGTCTTTTCACTCCGCGATTCCGGAGGGAGAAGTTGCCGTTGCGGGAGCTCCGAAAAGCGGTCTCCCACCAGGGACCTGTGAGCTCCTGATGTTACCGTCCACAGGGCCTGCAGCCGGAGCCTCCGAAGCTCCGAAGTCGGGCCGCAGCCGCTCGCCACCGCAGCTCTCCTTGTTCTGGTCGGCCAGCTCCGCGATGGCAGGCCCGCAGGCTCCACGACTGGAGCCCTCAGGTTAGTGCCGGCCGCCAGCCCCACGATGTTAGGCCCGAAAACATCGGAGACCCGACAGGGAAAAGGTTGGGTCCCCGAACAGGGTTTCCCCCCCACATATACACAGCTAAAAAAATAATAAAAACTTGAGTCAAAACATACATTTAAGGAGACAAAAATTTAAAAAAAGAGAGACCGTCTGTAGTTGAGCTGCTGCCGTTAGGTGCTGCCACACCACGGGTTGAAAGAGTTCATACGATCAGGTTCATAAGTTCCAGGAACAGAATTAGGCCATTCGGCCCATCAAGTCTACTCCGCCATTCAATCATGACTGCTCGATCGTTCCCTTTCAACCCCGTTCTCTTGCCTTCTCCTCATAACCCCTGACACCCGATCTGTCAATCTCTGCCTTCAATATGTCCACTGACTTGGCCTCCACATGAATTCCACAGATTCACCACCCTCCGACTAAAGAAATCCCACCTTATCTTCATTATAAAAGCACGCCCTTTAATTCTGAGGCTATGACCCCTGGTCCTAGACTCTCCCACTAGTGGAAACATCCTCTCCACATCCAGGCCTTTCATCCAATCAGTTATCCAATCAGTCTCTATCCTCTGCTTATTTCCCTGCATGCAAATGTAAATTTTCTGCTTTCAAATGTTCGTCTGATTCCCTATTGAACCTACATCCAGGGTTCCGCCCAGAAACGTCACCTATCCTTGCTCTCCAGAGATGCTGCCTGACCTGCTGAGTTACTCCAGCACTTTGTATCTTTTATAAATAAACGAGCATCTGCTATTCCTTGCATTGAATAGAGAAGCTAGCTGGCTTCCTTATGTCAGAGACACACTATTGGGGATATGACTGTGGGTTAGTTTATTTTATTTTAAAAGTTAGTTTAGTTTAGAGATACTGTGTGGAAACAGGCCCTTTGGCCCAATGCGTCTGCAACGTCCAGCGATTCCCGCACATTAACACTGTCCTACGCCCACTTTGGACAATTTACATTTATACCAAGCCATTTAACCTACAAACCTTGTACGTCTTTGGATTTATTTGAAACTATTTTGCCTTGACACTTGCTGACTGAATTGTTTCATTAGGGACGTAATATCTGACCCGCAAACCTATACGCCTTTGGAGTGTGCAGGAAGGAACTGCAGATGCTGGTTGGACAGGCAGCATCGCTGGAGGGAAGGGATGGGTGACTTTTCGGGTCGAGACTAGTCCGAAGAAGGGTCTCGACCCGAAACGTCGCCCATTCCTTCCCTCCAGAGATGCTGCCTGTCCCGCTGAGTTACTCCAGCTTTTTGTGTCTATCTTATAGACAATAGGTGCAGGAGTAGGCCATTCGGCCCTTCGGGCCAGCACCGCCATTCAATGTGATCATGGCTGATCATTCCCAATCAGTACCCCGTTCCTGCCTTCTCCTCACCATATCCCCTGACTCTGCTATCTTTAAGAGCCCTATCTAGCTCCCTCTTGAAAGTGCGCTGTTGGGCCTGCTTCCCTGCTGTATCTCTAAACTAAACAAAACTAAAACTAAACTAAAGGTTGACTCACAGAGTCCATATGCTTTGTGCCTCATGCCTCAGAGAGCCGTTAAGTCCTTTGGCTATTCCCGGCAGCAGATGCGAAAGGTTATCATGAAGGAACTAGCAGTACGAATATGGATTTCTCTCACTTCAAGTAACCCTTGCTTTCCCTCTCTCTCCGTTCCTCCAACACCCTAGTTCTCCGACTAGTATCACTGTCCTGATTAATTTTACCGTTTGTACGCCTCATCACCTTCCCCTCAGCCAACAATGCTCTGACCTCCCTTCCATCGAGGGGATCTATCGCAGTCGCTGCCTCAAGAAGGCTGGCAGTATCATCAAGGACCCACACCACCCTGGCCACACACTCATCTCCCCGCTACCTTCAGGTAGAAGGTACAGGAGCCTGAAGACTGCAACGTCCAGGTTCAGAAACAGCTTCTTCCCCACAGCCATCTGGCTATTAAACTCAACTCAAACTAAACTCTGAACATTAATAGCCCATTATCTGTTTATTTGCACTTTATCTGTTTTATTTATTCATGTGTGTATATATTTATACAATGGTATATGGACACACTGATCTGTCCCGTATTCATGCCTTCTGTTGTGCTGAAGGAAAGCAAGAATTTAATTATCCTATCTGGGACTTGACAATAAACTCTCTTGAATCTTGAAACTTGAATCTTGAACCATTGTACATTCCCTTGATCACCGTCTGCTTTGATCTGTCATTTTCACACCTAACCCTTCCATATCTCTAGTCCCCCGCTCCCCTGACAATCAGTCTGAAGCAGGGTCTCGACCCGAAACGTCACCCATTCCTTCTCTCCAGAGATGCTGCCTGATCCCGCTGAGTTACTCCACCATTTTGTCTCTATCTCAAACCAGGTGGTTTGGTCATGTTGGTCGACGGATAAATGTGATGAGAATTCCTCTTTGAATAGCTCCAAGAGATTAAGTACAGTCACAAAATGGCACCTCTGCCAAGGCAACACTCTAACCAATGGGACTGTGAGCCTGAGACATAAAAAGGGACTTGAAACTTTAAACTAAATCTGCTTGTCTATCCTGGAGTCTTAATGCCACCTTCAAACATAGGGTGATCAAACGATCGAGTCACACATAAGGTCATAAGGTCAAAAGGAATAGGAGTAGAATTAGGCCCATTCAGTTCGGCCCACTCAAATGTTCCCATGTCGGGGGAGTCCAGAACTAGAGGTCACAGTTTAAGAATGAGTGGCAGGCCATTTAGGACTGAGATGAGCAAAAACCTTTTCAGCCAGAGGGTTGTGAACTTGTGGAATTCTCTTGTCTCAGAAGACAGTGGGGGCCAATTCACTGGATGTTTTCAAGAGAGATATAGCTCACAGAATCAGGGGATATAGGGAGAAAGCAGGAACGGGGTACTGATTTTGGATGATCAGCCATGATCATATTGAATGACGGTGCTGGCTCGAAGGGCCGAATGGCATACTCCTGCACCTATTTTCTATGTTTCTGACTCAAGCAGTGTTTAGTGTCCTGTGACTCTCGCCATTAATCACATATAAAACATCTCCATTTCTTTAGGTAGCCCCAGCATTCCTTCTCTCTCTATCCCTCTCGAAGGGCCGAATGGCCTACTTCTGCACCTCTTGTCCATTGTCTATTGTCCACCACCCCAGTCACACTCGTTTCTCATTTTCACGCAACAAACTGCTAACAATGGCCTGTTTCCTTTATCACCGTTAGGTTTTTGCACATCCTTCATTCATTGTTCTTTATCTCTCCACATCACCATCTATATTTCTCGTTTCCCTTATCCCTAACCAGTCTGAAGAAGGGTCTTGGCCCGAAACATCACCCATTCCTTCTCTCCAGAGATGCTGCCTGACCCGCTGAGTTACTCCAGCATTTTTGTGTCTACCTTCCCCTTGTCCTTAGACCGTCTTCCATCAGGTATGCCAATGTACGCGAGACAGACGCCTTGTCAAGCAGCCAGGAATTGTCCGCGTGTTGCCTGCATGTTAAGTATCACAGGCCCGAGAATGAATTCAAATGCATAACAGGGTATTAGGCAATGCTGAGAAACTAAACTCATTTGTTAAATATTTTTATTAGACGTAAGTACATATTAAAAGATGAATATACTTGTCACATACATTCTTAATATTATTAATATTAACAATTATGTCTTGTTTGTACTATTATACATTTTTTAGTTTTTAACGCAGATAGGAAAAAATAGAGAGAAATAAAGTATAAATAGAAAATCAATAAAAATGAGTGGAGTGTTAAACAGGTTATCCATCGTTGGAGATATATCCATGATTTGTTATGTATGATTCTTCATCCACTCCTTTATTCAGGCTTCAGTCAGGCTCTCGCACCGAGCCATTTTGACCCTTTAAATATTCAATAAATGGAGACCATATCCCTCTGAAAAGATCCAACCTGTCCAGTAGGACAAGCCTTAATCTTTCCAGATGAAGTGTCTCCAACATTCCTGTAATCCACATTTTGGATGTGGGGGATGTATGACCTTTCCAGAATTTCAATATTAATTTTTTCCCAATTATTAAACTGTAATCAATAAAAATTATTTGATTCGTTGTTATTAATTGATCTGTTTCCAATATTCCCAATATTATTATTTTTGAGTCAGGAATCAGATTCGTATTTAAATTATACGAAATTATCTTAAATATTTCTGTCCAAAATTTAGTAATTTTTATACAATTTGTAAATGAGTGCATTAAGTTAGCTTCTAAGTGCTGACATTTATCACATATGGCAGATACATTTGAAAAAATACTATGTAATTTGGATTTTGAATAATGTAATCTATGTAATATTTTAAATTGTATAAGAGAGTGTCTAGCATTTAACGAGCAGTGGTGTATATGTTGTAAACTTTCATCCCATACTTCTGGTCTAATTATTTGACCCAACTCGTTTTCCCATGCTTGCCTATATATTTCTGTCATTGGGACATCGTTTTCCAATAAAATGTTATAAATATATGATATCAATTTTTCTGTGTTCGGGTGTTTATTTAGACATTCATCTAAAATTTCTTTCTATTTCTAATTTCCTGTGTGTTTGCTTTTACATTGTCTCTAATTTGTAAATATCTAAAGTAATCTTTTGAATGTAATCCATAAATTTGTTGTAATTCTTGAAATGAAAGGAAGGAGTTTTCCCTGTAGAGATCGCCCATCTTATTAATTCCATCGTTTTTTCATTGTAAAAAACCTTTCTCCATCATTGAGGGTTTAAATGTAACGTTATTTACAATGGTAAGGGCTAGTGGTATACATTCCGATTTTAATGTTTTCTTTATTTGTTTCCAGATACGTATCCCACTTTCTATTATAGGGTTTTCACTATAGGTTTTCTTACCTAGATTAATATTGGCGAATAAAATCGAGCTAATTTCAAAAGGCAAACAATCTTCTTTTTCCATTTTTAACCAAATTGGTTGTTTATCTGTCTCTACTAACCAAAAATTCATATTTTTAATATTAACTGCCCAGTAATAAAACATAAAGTTTGGCAGTGCTAGACCTCCATTTATTTTTGATTTACATAAATGTTTTTAATTTATTCTATGGCTCTTATAATCCCAGATAAAGTTGGTGACTATAGAATCAACCTTCTTAAAAACATTTTTAGGAAGATATATCGGAATCAATTGGAAGAGATATAGTAATTGCGGGAGTAAAATCATTTTTATTGCATTAATTCTACCTAGCATTGAAATAGGTAATATTTTCCAATATAAAATATTCTTATTTAATTTATTCAGTAAAAGTGGAAAATTGGATTTAAATAAATAATTGAATCTTTTCGTTGCATACATTCCAAGATATTTGATTTTTTCGTTTGCTATCTTAAAAGGAAATTGTTGTAATATATGTAAGTTATTTACCATTATTGACATTTCACTTTTATTCCAAATGAATACTATATCCTGAAAATAAGCCAAATTCAGTTATTAAATTTAATATATTTGGAATACTAATTTCCGGCTTTGTAATATAAAGTAATACATCATCCGCATATAAGGAGATTTTATTTTCAGTATCTCTGGTTGCATACCCATATATTTCAGGATGTAATCTCATGCGTTGAGCTAATGGTTCAATTGCAAGTGCAAACAATAGCAGGGTCCGTTTTACCATTTATTTTAATCATAAATGTTAAAGGTGCGTTATCTGAGATTGTAATATTATGGTATTTTGAATTGTAAGTAAGTGAGATAAGTTTAGAGTCTACCAAAAATATCTATTCTTGAATATGTTTTATGTACAGGTGAATACAATGAATATTCTCGTCCAGTTGGATTTTCTACTCTCCAAACATCTTTAATATTACTAGTATCCATGTATTCATTTAATTAGTCACTGGAATGGGATTTGATTTTCCTTTGTCTTGTGGATCTATCTAAATAAGAGTCTAGTGTACAATTTAAATCTCCTCCAATTATTAAGTTAAGTTGTGCTATTTCCGGGATGTTATTAAATATTTTCTTAAAGAAAAGTGGACTATCAAAGTTTGGTCCATAAACATTAACAAAAATCATTTTTTGTGCATTTAATTATCCTATTACAATAATGTATCTACCATCACTGTCAGTTATAGTTGATGTATGTTTAAATAAAGTGCCTTTACGAAATAATATTGCTACGCCTCTGGATTTGTGTGTAAAAGAAGAATGATACGTTTTATCTATCCATTTAGTTAGACTCTGAGCAGTGTCCCCGCGGGCAGCCGAGATACCTCGGTGAGCTTTCGATGGAATCATTCTCATCCCCTCTGTCTCTCCGCAGTCATTCACTGCTCGTAGACTTCTATCCCAGCGGGTCTCCAGTGTTCATCACCTCCTTCCGCGTGACAGACTAAGAATAATCAAACATGAAATCCTGCCCTCTACATCTTAATGGGTTTGTGATCCGTGTTTCTGCTCTGCTTTTACCACAGAACGTTGGCAGCCGGCCGTCTCTGGCAGCTTTGATGTGCTCTCAGGAAATATAGTGCCTTTTTTCCCTGAGAATCATGGAATCACTCAGACCCTTGTCCACGCCGACCAACATGTCCCATCTACACTAATCCCACCTGCTCGCATTTGACCCAAATCCCTCTGTACCTATCCTGCCACCCACATTTTTTAAACGTTGTGAAATGTCGCCTCAACTTCCATCACTGACAGCTTGTTCCATATACCTGCTGAGCATTGTTTAAAAAAAGGCAAGCAGGTTTGTCAGTAAATTAGCCCCTGTAATTATGTGTAAGGAGGGGGTGCGAAAGTGGGGTAACGTAGAACTAGTGTGAATGGGTGATCGGTGGTCAGCCTGGACTTGGTGGGCCAAAAAGCCTGTTTTCATGTGGTGTCTTTAAACTAAAGAAACAACACATCTTCAACCTCGCGCATGTATCGCTAGACTCATCCATTGATGGTGTAAATAGTGGCAAACAGAATGGGCAGATAGGGAATTGGTGATGAATTAGACCGCTCCTCCCACTCTTCCAACAGAGCCTCAGTGAGCCTTTTTTTTCATTCTCAATCAATCGATCGATCGATCGATCAATTAATCAATCAATCAATAAATCAATCAATCGGTCGATCGAGCAATCGATCAACCAATCAATTGATCAGTCAATCAATCAAACGATCGCTCAATCGATCAACGAATCAATCAATGTCACTGAATTGATCAATCAATCAATCACCTGATCAATCGATCAATCAATTGATCTATAATTTTCCTGGGTTTAAGACTAGTTTGTTTTGACTCTGGTTCTGTCTTGAGGTGCGTGACGCGGCCAGTGTACGAAGACCAGTCTTCTCCCCAGATGGGGTAGGAGATACCTGTTGGGGTGGCTGCATGCATTGTCTGGTGTGCTCCTGCTGTGATAGCTGGGCTTCCATGTACTCCTGAGGAACCCAGAGCCATCCTGAATGCTCATCCATTCCCAAGTCAACGTTCCCTTCATTGAGAGACACAAAGTGCCAGAGTAACTCAGCAGGTCAGGTGATGTTATGGATCAGAACTCTTGAGTTAAATTTAGTTGAGGTTTGAGATACAATGTAGGAACAGACCCTTCAGCAGTTCCATCATTCTTTCTGTACAATTAGTTATCCCTCAGGTTCCTATTAAACCTATCCCCTCTCACCTTAAACTATGTCCTCTGGTTCATTATTCCCATACTCTGGGCAAGAGACTCTGTGTGTTTACCTGACCTATTCACCTCATGGGTTTGTACACCTCTATAAGATCACCCTTCACCCTCCTGCACTCAAATGAATAGTGTCCTAGTCTGCTCAACCTCTCCCTATAGCTCAGGCCTTCAAGTCCTGGCAACGTCCTCATAAATCTCCTGCACCCTTTCCAACTTGCAACCTGGTGCCGATAACGTGGTCTGATGACTGAACACAACACTCTAAATGTGGCCGTACCACTATCTTATATAACTGCAACATTGCCTCCCAACTTTAGTTTCGTTTAGAGATACAGCTCGGAAACAGGCCCTTCGGCCCACCGAGTCTGCGCAAACCAGGGATCCCGGCACACTAACACTATCCTACACACACTAGGGACAATATGCATTTATACCGTCAAATATAGCCTACAAACCTGTACATCTTTGGAATGTGGGACGAAACCAGAGCTTCCCGGAGAAATCTCAAGCGGGCACAGGGGGGGAAGTACAAACTCCATACATACCAGTGCCCGTAGTCAGGATCGAACCCGGGTCTCTGGCGCCGTATGGCGGAAAATCTACCACTGCGCCAACTGATTCGCCAGATGAAAACATCAGAGAAAGTCCAGAGGAGCTTTACAAGAATGATCCCAGGAATGAGTGGGTTAGCTTATGATGAGCGCTTGACAGCACGGGGCCTGTATTCGCTGGAGTTTAGAAGGTTAAGGGGGGACCTCAGTGAAACTTACAGAATAATGAAAGGCCTAGATAGAGTGGATGTGGTAAGGATGTTTCCACTGGTGGGAGAGTCTAGGACCAGAGGGCACAGCCTCAGAATTAAAGGACGCTCTATAAGAAAGGAAGTGAGGAGGAACTTCTTTAGTCAGAGGGTAGTTCGTCTGTGCAGATGTGGAAGAAGGCAGGCACGGGTTATTGATAGGGGATGATCACCCATGATCACAATGATTGGCGGTGCTGGCTCGAAGGGCCGAATGGCCTCCTCCTGCACCTATTTTATATGTTTCTATGTTTCTACGTGGAACTCATTGCCACAGAGGGCTGTGGAGGTCAAGTCAATGGATATTTTTAAGGCAGCGATAGACAAATTCTTGATTAGAACAGGTGTCAAGGGTTATGGGGAGAAGGCAGGAATATGGGATTAGGAGGCAGAGATCAGCCATCTCTGCCGGCGGAGCGGACTCGATGGGCCGAATGGCCTAATTCTACTCCTACAAACTCGTGAAACTTGCGAAAACCTTTGATAACCCGACAGACTTCAGCCCAATATTCCATTTCAGTTCCAATTCATTACAATGATGACAATTACATACTCTCGACTCTTGACTCATTGAGTTGCACTGACGACTTGTGATTGTGCAGCGCGATCAATAGCTTGTACTCCGAGAAGGGACTCGGGGACAAGCACATCAATTTGGCAAAAAAAAAAACACAATGCAATTCTTGGCAGCAGAATCCAATAGCAACCGAAGTCTGTAGGAAAGGCAATGTCTTTCCAGTGCCTACCTCCGATTGTCACTTGTAATGAACGCGAACTGACAAGGCAGCGCAGAGGTTGCAAAGGAACAGATGTGTGGGAATCATTTTCTTTTCCTGAGTGGTTTGCACGACCAATGAATCTTGTAAAACCGAGCCCTTATTAACTGTGAAAGTCATTGCAAAAAGAAGAGACACCAAAATTAAAAGCCTTGCATTTGCTAATGTACCAAGGCTCGAGAGATCGTTGTTTGTCGATTGAAGCGGCGGCAAAAGGGAAAGGATTATTGCTGTGAATCGACACAAATTGCCGGAGTAACTCAGCGGGACAGGCAGCACCTCCGGAGAGAAGGTAGCAGGCGATGTTTCGGGTCGAGGTCCTTCTTCACACTCGAGAGGCAGGGGGGGGGGGGGGGGGGGGGAGGAAATGGGAGGTATAGGTGGTGGAGTAGAGAGATATAGAACACATGAATAAAAGATGTGTAAAATAAAAAGTAACCATGATGAAGGAAACAGCTGCTTGCTAGGTGAGAACGAGAAGCTGGTGCGACTTGGGCAGGGGAGGGACGGAGAGGGAGGGAATGCAGAGGTTGCTAGAGAAATCAAAATGCATCGCGCTGGGTTGTAAGGATTATTTCTGTTATGGGTGTCTGCCATACAACATCCATTGGCACTTCACTTGTCCCACTCTTCATTCCATGAGTCAATGAGCCATTTAAACCTCACGCTGCCTCGGCAAGGCCAGCAGCATTAACAAGGGCAAATCACATCCTGGCCATCCCTCTTCTCCCCTCTCCCATCAGGCACAAGGTACAGAAGTGTGATAACGCACACCTCCAGGGTCAGGGACAGTTTCTTCCCAGCTGTTATCAGGCAACTGAACCATCCTATCACAACCAGCGAGCAGTGCTGAACTACTATCTACCTCATTGGTGACCCTCCGACTATCTTTGATCGGACTTTGCTGGCTTTACCTTGCGCTAAACGCTATCCCCTTATCATGTATCTGTACACTGTGAATGGCCTAGATAGAGTGGATGTGGAAAGGATGTTTCCACTGGTGGGAGAGTCTAGGACCAGAGGTCATAGCCTCAGATATAGTCAGATACAGTCCTGGGATGGCGGGACTGTCATATGCTGAGAGAATGGAGCAGCTGGGCTTGTACACTCTGGAGTTTAGAAGGATGAGAGGTTACTCATTGAAACGTATAAGATTGTTAAGGGCTTGGACACACTAGAGGCAGGAAACATGTTCCCGATGTTGGGGAGTGCAGAACCAGGGGCCACAGTTTAAAAATAAGGAGTAAGCCATTTAGAACGGAGATGAGGAAACATTTTCTCGCAGGAATGGGGTACTGATTGGGGATGATCAGCCATGATCACATTGAATGGAGATGCTGGATCGAAGGGCCAAATGGCCTACTCCTGCACCTATTGTCTATTGGCACCAACAAAGTTACAAAAGTTCTCCGCACGTTCCTCTCTACTGCCTGCCTGTGCGCAGCCTCCGTGGCGTTGACTTAGCTTTCGTGGATGCATTGAAGATTCGTCGCCTTAACCACTCCAAGTGCTATTTGGTTCCACCGTCTGAAGAATCTCGGGATGAAGGGGGTTATCTGTCTAAAGATGGGTCCCGGCCCCGAACATGACCCTTATCATATCTTCCACACCCGCTGAGTTACTCCAGCACTTTGTGCTTTCCTTTTCTGAACTTGCACCCACAGTTGCTCGTGTCTTTGCTATGTTGCTGCCCGGGTTGCTAGTGTTTTACTTCCCTGTCATAGAGTCAGACAGGCCTTTGGCACAACTCGATCCATGCCGACCAAAATGCCCCATCTAAGCTGGTCCCATTTGCCCACCTTAACTACTCGAGCTGGTATTCATAAGTGATTGGAGTAGAATTAGGCCATTCGGCCCATTAAGTCTACTCCGCCATTCAATCATGGCTAATCTATCTCTCCCTTCTTACCCCATTCTCCTGCCTTCTCCCCATAACCGCTGACACCCGCACTAATCAGAAGTCTATCTATCTCTGCCTTCAATATATCCACTGACTTTGGCTCCACAGCCTTCTGAGGCAAAGAATTCCACAGATTCACCACCCTCTGAATAAAGACATTTCTCCTCATCTTCCTAAAAGAACATCCTTTAATTCTGAGGCTATGACCTCTAGTCCTAGACTCTTCTATTAGTGGAAACATCCTCTCCACATCCATTCATTCTTGGGATCTTTCTTGCAAACCTCCTCTGGACCCTCTCCAGAGCCAGCACATCTTCCTCAGAAATGAAACATAGAAAATATCCCTTGGTTCCACTAGCACCTAGAGCTCTATCCAACTCTCTTAAATCCATCCAGTGATTTGGCCTCCACTGCCCTCTGTGGCAGGAAATTCCACAAATTCACAACTCTCTGGGTGAAAAAGTTTTTCTCACCTCAGTCTTAAATGACCTCCCCTTTATTCTAAGACTGTGGCCCCTGGTTCTGGACACGCCCAACATTGGGAACATTTTTCCTGTATCTAGCTTGTCCAGTCCTTTTATAATTTTATATGTTTCTATAAGATCCCCCCTCATCCTTCGTGTGACTACAGGCCTAGTCTTTTCAATCTTTCCTCATATGACAGTCCCGCCATCCCAGGGATCAATCTCATGAACCTACGCTGCACTGCCTCAATCACAAGGATGTCCTTTCTCAAATTAGGAGACCAAAACTGTACACAATACTCCAGATGTAGTCTTACCAGAGCCATATACAACCTCTTTACTCCTATACTGAAATCCTCTTGTTATGAAGGCCAACATTCCATTAGCTTTCTTCACTGCCTGCCTGCAATGGGGCCCAAAATTGCCCCAAACCACATGTAATTCAGTTCCATGTTCCGAAACCTCACTGGATAAGGAGGTTATCTACCTAAAGATGGGTCCCGACCTGAAACATCATCCATCCATATCTTCCAGATCTGATAGTTAATCCAGCAATTTATGGGATTTTTTTTTGTAAACCAGAAACTGCAGTTGCTGGTATCTATGCTACGATGCTGTCTGATTTGCTGCCATTTTATTTGCCTGTCATAGAATCATACTGCCCGGAAACAGGCCCTTCGGCCCAACTCGTCTGTGTGGAGTTTTCACCTTCTCCCTGCGACCGCATGGATTTCCCCCGGGTGCTCCGGTTTCCTCCCAAATCCCAAAGATGCGCGGCTTGTAGGTTAATTGGCCCTCTGTAAAAAAAAAAGATTTAAGCCCCTAATGTGTCAGGAGTGGATGTGAAAGTGGGAAAACACAGAACTTAATGTGAACCGGTGATCGATGGTCAGTGTGGACTTGATTGAACAAAGTGGCTGTTTCCATGCTGTATCTCTACCCCAAACTAAACTCAGTTCTGTTTATTGTCATGTATACTAAAGTACAGTGAAAAGCCTTAGTTGCGTGCTGATTAGTCAGTAGAAAGATTACAATGAAGCCAACACGAACTGACATTAATTCTGCGAGTATTTCTGCACGCACGCACACTTTTCCCTGTTTTAATCCTGTGGTTTGGAGCTCCTGCTGTTTATAATTGTGTTATTGTCGTTTACCTCCCCGTGGCGGAATAACTAACAGCTACGTTGGCACAAACTTCCGGAGGGGATGTTGTGACAATAGGCTGTGTGATGACACAACTGATGGGATTAGTCAAAGAATTGCTCAATTTGAAATTCATTGCCAAAGCGTTCAGCGACCGCTTTAATTCCACTCCCCAACCCAAAGTGAATGGGGAGGTGTCCATGATTAATATATGTCCAACCAGAACATATATTCCATCCAAACTCAAGCAACCAAACAGCGGAAAGGACGGGAAAACAATTAGTGGCGGCTCGGTGGTGCAACGGTAGAGTCGCTGCCTCACAGCGCCGGAGATCCGGGTTCGATCCTGACTATGGGTGCTTGTCTGTACGGAGTTTGTACGTTCTCCCCGTGACCTGCGTGGGATTTCTCCGGGTGCTCTGGTTTCCTCCCACCAGAGGACATAGGTCTAAGGTGAAGAGGGAAAGATTTCATAGGAATCTGAGGTAGACAACTGATGGGACCGATTTTACAGGCATCTGTAGTCCTTTCTTAAACATAGGAATCCGAGGGGTAACTTTTTTCACACAAATGGCGGTGGGTGTATGGAACGAGTTGCCAGAGGAGGTAGTTAAGGCAGGGACTATCCCAACAGTTAGACAGGTACATGGATAGGACAGGTTTGGAGGGATATGGACCAAACACAGGCAGATAGGACTAGTGTAGCTCAGACATGTTGGCCAGTGTGGACAATTTGGGAGAATGGCCTGTTTCCATGTTGTATCACTCTATGACCCTGAGTCTATTTGACTTGTGCTTATCAACGCTTCTACAAAGGTTCCCCATTTTCCTTTTGAGCAAAAGTGAGTCTTTACCAATCATATAAGTGATAGGAGCTGAATTAGGCCATTCGGCCCATCAAGTCTACTCCGCCTTTGTATCATGGCTGATCTATCTCTCCCTCCTAACCCCATTCTCCTGTCTTCTCCCCATAACCCTGACACCCTTACTAATCAAGAATCTATTGGAGCTAGATAGAGCTAGATAGGGCTCTTAAAAATAGCGGAGTCAGGGGATATATGGAGAAGGTAGGAACGGGGTACTGATTGGGGATGATCAACCATGATCACATTGAATGGTGCCGAATGGCCTACTCCTGCACCTATTGTCTATTTATCTCAGCTTTAAAAATATCCACTGACTTGGCCTCCACAGTCTTCTGTGGCAAAGAATTTTACAGATTCACCACTCTCTGACTGGAGAAATTCCTCCTCCTTCCTAAAGGAATGTCCTTTAATTCTGAGGCTATGACCTCTGGTCCTAGACTCGTCCACTAGTGGAAACATAATCTCCACGTCCACTCTATTCAGGCCTTTCACTGCTTCTCAGTAAAGGCAGTAAGTCTTGAGAAGGGAATGAAGAATCCTTGCTCACCTACTGAGGTTTAGATTCATCATCATAATTCTTCATCTCATTCGAAAGTCTTCGAACATAAATTTTGTTGGACTGATCTCAGCCATAATGAATTGACTTAACAGTAAGTAGGTAAATGAACAGTACCAAATGCAGACAGTAAATTTGCGGGTGTTATGAAATGTAATAATTTTCTCCGAAAGCTCCAGAAATGTTTATTGTTTCATTATATATCACTGATATTTGCGACTTGGCTGTCCATGTTTCACGTGGCCACTGGTAGCTGTGGACTAACTATAGGCTACTGAAGATCAGCCATCAGTTTGTGACACTGTAACTCCTGAGCCAAATTGAGAGGATTGGGAACCACAAGGAACTGCAGGCACTGGAATCTTGAGCCAAAAAATGAATGAATGAATGAATAAGTCTATTGGCCAAGTACGTACACATACAAGGAATTTGCCTTGGTGCTCCGCTCGCAAGTAACAACACGACATACAGTAAACAATTAAGAATTAAACATAAAATATTAAAATATTCATAATAAAACATTATAGTTTAAACATGCGAATGAAATAAAATACCAGAGCAAAAGGAGGCTACAGATTTTTGGTTATTGAGTAGAGCTGCTGCTCGTTTTTATGTCTGGCTGTGGCGGCTTTAACAGTCCGGAGTCGCCTTCCAGAGGGAAGTGTTTCAAAGAGTTTGTGGCCAGTGTGAGAGGGGTCAGAGATGATCTTACCCGCTCGCTTCCTGGCCCTTGCAGTGTACAGTTCATCAATGGGGAGAAGGTTGCTGCCAACAACCTGCTCGGCTGATCGAACAATAGACAATGGACAATAGGTGCAGGAGTAGGCCATTCAGCCCTTTGAGCCAGCACCGCCATTCAATGTGATCATGGCTGATCATCCCCAATCAGTACCCCGTTCCTGCCTTCTCCCCATATCCCCTGACTCCGCTATTTTTAAGAGCTCTATCCAGCTCTCGCTTGAAAGCATCCAGAGAACCTGCCTCCACCGCCCTCTGAGGCAAAGAATTCCACAGACTCACCACTCTCTGTGAGAAAAAGTGTTTCCTCGTCTCCGTTCTAAATGGCTTACTCCTTATTCTTAAACTGTGGCCGCTGGTTCTGGACTCCCCCAACATCGGGAACATGTTTCCTGTCTCTAGCGTGTCCAAACCCTTAACAATCTTGTATGTTTCAATGAGATTCCCTCTCATCCTTCTAAACTCCAGAGTGTACAAGCCGAACTGCTCCATTCTCCCAGCATATGACAGTCCCGCCATCCCGGGAATTAACCTTGTAAACCTACGCAGCACTCCCTCAATAGCAAGAATGTCCTTCCTCAAATTAGGGAACCAAAACTGCACACAATACTCCAGGTGTGGTCTCACCAGGGCTCTGTACAACTGCAGAAGGACCTCTTTGCTCCTATATTCGATTCCTCTTGTTATAAAGGCCAACATGCCATTCGCATTCGCTTTCGCTTTTGCTGAACGATTCACTGCAGCCTCCACATGAAGTGCGAGAGAAACTCAGTGGGTCAGGCAGCATCTGCGGAGGGAATGGACAGATGACTCTTGTAGTTAGTTTATTGTCACGTGCACCGAGGTACAGTGAAAAGCTTTTGCAGCCTACCATGCAGTCAGTGGAAAGACCAGACATGATTACAATTGAGCCACCACAGTTTACAGATGCATGATAAAGGGAATAACATGAGTAACATTTAATGCCAGGTAAAGCCAGTAAAGTCTGATCAAAGATAGTCCGGGGATCTCCAACGAGGTAGATGGTAGATCGGGACTACTCTCTAATTGTTGGTAGAATGGTTCAGTTGCCTGATAACTGGGAAGAAACTGTCCCTGAATCGGGAGGTGTGCGTTTTCACACTTCTATACCTTTTTCCCGATGGGAGAGGGGAGAAGAGGGAGTGGCCAGGGTGCAGTATTGATTAGAAAGAGTGGAGCGATGATAATGTGTGATTGCGGATCCACTACAGGGGCCAGCACACAAAGAATCGCCAGGCCCGGCCGCCATCTTGGATCTAAACTTTGGGTTGGCATCTTGGAATCAGTTGGAAGAAGAAATCTGAAACGCCATACGCCCGTTCCCTCCACAGAAGCTGCCTGACTCGCTGAGTTCCTCCAGCACTTCATCGTTTGCAGAAGGTGGACAAGATGAGTGTTATATTCCGGACGGCAGAATGAAGAACACGACTTACACACTGGTTGCCTGGATCATGAGAGAGAGGTTTATTACCCAGCATTCCCTGCTTATGTTGAACACCAACTCATTAACATACACATGAATATGTATGAACACATTACTTCAAGGTTTCAACATGAAGTTAGATTTAGCTCTTAGGGGTGCATGGTGATGAGAAATAATTTTCACACTACAGGCAACTAAGAACTGGAATTCACTGCCAGAAATCACAGCAGAAGCAGTTTAAATGATGCTTTGATTAAGAAGAAAGAGACTCTGGTCCTATTTTGAGTTCTTGTCAATAATTATACTGGCTTTTTAATTAGACTGGCTTTATCTTGGACGAAAGATTAGATACAGCTCTAAGGGGTAACGGAATCAAGAGATATGGGGAGAAAGCAGGAACGGGGTACTGATTTAGGATGCTCGGCCATGATCATATTGAATGGAGGTGTGGCTCGAAGGGCACAATGTAGCAATGTTACAAAATATTCAGATTTTAAAAATCAAGTCTGCAATTTATCCCATCAGATAAAGCATAAAAAGAAGTTTAATTTGACACCCAATTCACTTTCATATCTTCAGTATTAAAAAAGTTATGGCCATTTTCATACACATTGCCTTTCCATTGACTTAACTCAAAAGCTATGATCTAGGACAGTCAAAAGCCCATAACTTTCTTAAATATTAAGAGAACTCAAAGAAATTTTCAGTTATTATAGATTGAAGCATGCTGAAACAAATATGAAACAATCTTACTTGGATGACCTGAAATTAAAGCATATAATTTGTTAGTTACCTAATTGTAGCTAATTGCAAATTACAACTTGCGAGTGGGTTTTAGTGGAATGCGGTGGATTGGAACGTTGCGGTTGGCGGTGAATTTAACCTACAGTCGGCAGGAAAAACACTGCCGGTTCGTATTTATTTTTTGTCCCCTTTCCGCAACATGAAAATTTGATTAAAGGCTTCCTAAGAAGCACGTTTTTATGTAAAAATAAACTGTGTACCTTATTTTCTCCCCTACGTAAAATCCTTCCCGTTGTCGGCGCTCACGGCTTTAGAAGATGATTTTTAAATTACTCTAGCTAATAAATGATCTAGCGTAGTTTAAAAATACCTTCATAAATCAAATGTCGGAGCGATTTCTCTTCAGCAACGAAATCCCCTGAGATGGATCGATTTGCCCTGTCTGGAAAAAAACGGCACCCTAAACCCGCCCCCCCTCTGAAAGGCGCCAAAGTCGCGCACACGGGGAGTGGCAGAACTGCAGCGCCGCTCAAGGTAGGTTTTGTAACATCCCTACTGACAATGGCCTATTCCTGCAACTTTCATTTGTATGATTCTATGTTTCGGGTGGGGACCCTTAAGATAAAAGGTTGTGGAATAAGGAAAGAAGATGCGCTAAGAGTTTAAAGTGTTGTGGATCCCCTGCTGTAGCTTTACTTGTGTTGGAGGTTCATTTGTGGTGCTTCTCCCTGTTTAGAAATACAGAACGGAAACAGTCCATTCGGCCCACCGAGTCCGTGCCGCCCGGCAATTATCGGTGCACTAGTTCTATCCAACACACCAGGGACAATTTGCTGAAGCCAATTAACCTACAAACCTGCAGACCTTTGCAATATGGGAGGAAACCGAAGCACCCGGAGAAAACCCACAGAGTTATGGGGAGAACGGACAAACTCCATACAGACAGCACCCTTAGTTAGCATTATATATATAAATATATGTGAGTATATGCATATATATACACACTGAACTTTTTTTTTTCTCTCTCGTTTATCATATTGTTTACAGTGTACTATGTTTACATATTCTGTTCTGCTGCACCAAATAAAGGGCCTGTCCCACTGTACGAGGTAATTCAAGAGCTCACCCGAGTTTAATAAAAAATCAAACTCGTGGTAAGCACGTAGAATGTACGAAGCGGGTACGTCAGAGCTCGGGACGTCTCTTAGCGGCTCGCGACGCTAACGGCAGGTACTCGGGAAACGCGGTAAGCTCTGAAGGCTCGTGAAGATTTTTCAACATGTTGAAAAATGTCCACGAGAGCCCCGAGTACCTACGAGCGGCCATTACCGTAACTCTCCGAGTTCGAATCAGGGGAAACTGGGAAGAACTCTTGTATTAGCTCGTACAGTGGGACAGCCCCTTAAGGATTTCATTGTTCTATCTGTAGGTATGTTACAAAACTTACCTTCAGCGGCGCTGCAGTTCTGCCACCGGCTGTGCGCGCGACTTTGGCGCCTTTGAGAGGGGGGGGGGCGGGATTAAAATGCCGTTTTCTCCTGCCTGTCGGAGTCGATCTTTCTCAGGCTGTTCAGCTGCTGCAGAAAAATCACTCCGACATCCGTACTCTGAAATTTTTGAAAAACATCGCTGGACAATTTAATCGCAGGAGTAAAATAAAAATCTACATCTAACGCCATCAACGACGACAACGGGTCGGATCTCCCGTACGGGACAAAACATAAGGTAAGTCGTTTATTTTACATCTTAGGATTTTGCTTCTTAGGATTACTTTAATCGAAATTTCATCCGCGAAAGGTTATTTAGGATCCATACGAACCGGCAGTATTTTTCCTGCCGATATGGGGTTTAAATTCATCGCAAACCGCAATGTTCCAAACTATCGCATTCCACAAAATCCCACTCGCAAGATGATTTAAATGGCCATTAATTTACGGGAATTAAACACTAATATCCTTCCATTTGGCCTATAAATTCATGACAATGAGATTTAAAAATAATGTTATATCGTGAATTCTTGTGTGAATGTTATTTGGATACTTAGGCTATTAAAAATGTTAATCTTTTCTTAAGAAATGGATAGATGTTTCGATCTAGTAATTGAATTTGGTAATTAGCCACAATTAGGTTACTAACTAATTATATGCTTTAATTTCAGGACATCCAAATAAGATGTTCCATATTTGTTTCAGAATGCTTCAATCTATAATAACTGAAAATGTCTTTCAGTTCTCTTAATTTTTAAGAAAGTTATGGGCTTTTGACTGTCCTCGATCACAGCTTTTGTGTTAAGTCAATGGAAAAGCAATAGGGAACAAGATGCTAATTTCCGAGTATGAAGCCATAACTTTTTTAATATTGAAGATATCAAAGTGAATTATGTGTCAAATTAAACTTCTTTTTATGTTTTATCTGATGGGATAAATTGCAGACTTGATTTTTAAAAATTTCTCAAAATTTTGTAACATTGCTACTATCTGGGACATATGGCAATAACACACTCTTGACTCCTGACCGAACCCGGGTCTCTGGCGCTGTGAGGTAGCAACTCTACCGCTGCGTCACTGTGCCGCCCACGTTGCATGTTTCCAGGATTTTATTCTCCCATTCTACTTTGCTTTCTGTGCCGCAAATTCCCACCCTACAGTGTGCGTCCCGCTGCAGTTTTCCCCCTCTGCTGCACCTTGTCCTCAGCTGCCGTTTCCTGCGCTGTTGTTCGCCCATCGCTGCATTACACCCCTGCGCTGCATGGCGGGTGAAACTGCAAGGGTGGTTCGCAGCACGGAGAAAACCGCTGTCAATAACAAGAAAAACTGCAAGTCAGGAACACCCGCTGCTGCGACCAATGTGCTGCATTTTCCTCAGGTCGCTGTTAAATTCTTGTGCTGCAGTTTTTCTCCTAACAGCAGTCTCCTCTGCGCTGTAATATTTCCTACACCTGCGCTGCACTGCAGTTTATCACTTTGCTACCACGACCGAAAATGTCCCCAGTCCTGCAGATGTTATTGTGCTGAAACATTAACTACTGCCTTTCCCTCACACTGCCATGTCACCTTTACTCTGCTGGAGCCTCTCCTCCTCCACTCCCCTCCACCCCCCCCCCCACCCCCCATCACTTTTTAGGAGCTGCTGCGATTTATTTCCTGGCGCAGCTTTTTAAAAATTCTCTACGACCATTCGCAGGGTGCTGTGCCTTCCCATCTGCAAGTGCTGCAGGTTTCTATTCCTGCAGTCTCCCAGTCCTAGGAGCACGGTTTTCCCCTCTGCTGACATCTTTCCTCAATCTGCAGATTGTCTCCTTGCAACCACTACTGCTTCTCTTTCTCCGGCACCATCAATTGTCTTCCCCCCCCCCCCCCCCCCCACGCTTCTGATGACAATAGACAATAGGTGCACGAATAGGTCATTTGGCTCTTCGAGCCAGCACCACCATTCAATGTGATCATGGCTGATCATCCACATTCAGTACCCCGTTCCTGCCTTCTCCCCATACCCCTTGACTCCGCTATCGTTAAGAGCTCTATCTAACTCTCTCTCAAAGGCATCCAGAGTATTGGCCTCCACTGCCTTCTGAGGCAGAGGATTTCGCAGATTCACAACTCTATGGGTGATAAGGTCTTTCCTCATCTCCGTTCTAAATGGCCTACCCCTTATTCTTAAACGGTGGCACCTAGTTCTGGACTCCCCCAACATTGGGAACATGTTTCCTGCCGCTAGCGTGTCCTATCAATTGTTCGTCAGAGCTGAGAGATGCAGCGTTGAAAGAGGCCCTTCGGCCCACCGAGTCCGGCCCACGCCGACCATCGATCACCCCTGCTCTAGTTCTATGTCCCACACGCAGGGAGTAGACTTGATGGGCCGAATGGCCTAATTCTGCTCCTAGAACCTATGAACTTGGAGGACCCCCCCCCACCCCCCCCCTCCGTGCGGTCACAGGAAGGATGTGCAAACTCCATACAGACAGCACCCGAGGTCAAGCTCTAACCCGGGTCTCTGGCGCTCTGGGCAGCAACTCTACCAACTCATGAGGTCATGTGTGATCAAAGCAGAATAAGGCAATTCGACACATCAAGTCTACTCTGACATTCAATCATGGCTGATCTATCTCTCTCTCCTAACCCCATTCTCCTGCCTTCTCCCCACAACCCCTGACACCCGTACTAATCAAGAATCTCTCGATCTCTGCCTTAAAAATATCCATTGGCTTGGCTTCCACAGCCTTCTGTAACAATGAATTCCACAGATTCACCACCCTCTAACTAAATAAATTCCTCCTCATCTCCTTCCTAAAGGAACGTCCATTAATTCTGAGGCTGCCACCTTTAGTCCTAGACTCTCCCACTAGTGGAAACATCCTCTCCACATCCACTCTATCCAGGCCTTTCACTATCTGGTACGTTTAAATTAGGTCCTCCCCCCTCCCTTCATCCTTTGAAACGTCAGCGAGTGCCACTGTGCCACTGAACATCTGGCAGAGTATACAGATCCTTTGAGAACACTTTGAGCAGATGTTGGTCCCTCTACAAGGTGTTCAAACGGCAGCAGGGTCCAGTTCTATCTTCACCGTGCTTCCCAACGGCAAGATACAACTAGATACAACTTCACACCGTTGAAGGGATCTATCGCAGTCGCTGCCTCAAAAAGGCAGCCAACATCATCAAGGACCCACACCATCCTGGCCACACACTCATCTCACCATTACCATCGGGAAGAAGGTACAGGAGCCTGAAAAGCTGTAACGTCCAGATTCAGGGAACAGCTTCTTCCCTACAGCCATCAGGCTATTAAACACAACAACGAATAAGCTCTGAGCTGCAAATGACTATATTATTATTGCACTATATTTGTTACTTATTGAAATTTTTTTTTCTCGTCCCCCGTTAGGTACTATGTTTACATATTCACATATTCTGTTGTGTCTGCAAGCAAGTAAGAATGTCATTGTCCCATCCGGGCCATATGACAATAAAATCTTTTGACTCTTGACTCTTTTAGCCTGTCCAAGGAAGAATCGCCGGAAGAGTAGTTCAGTATCGTCTCTCCAGTCGCATCCATTTAATAATGGATGATCGCTCGGGAAGAGCTGTCTCAGCGTTCGCAGTGGCACTAGAAGCCCAAATGTCACATCAAATCCCACTGACGTACGCCACAGTAGACCCAGCTCAGCCACAGAGGCAGAGCATTCAGCGATTCCTTTCAACGGGGTAAAAAGCTCATCCCTCAGTTGCTCGGCGCTGAACACAGCTGTCGTGAATTATAAGTTATGAACATTGAATTTACTCCGGGGGAGATCGGCTAATGAATCTTTTAACTGCGTTTCATCAAATGCGCGACTGTCTAATTCCAGCTGAGGCCCGTTTTCTGTTTTTTTTAAAAAAAAGATAAACATTTAATTAAAACTGTGGGAAAGCGAGCTGCGTTAAGTAAAGAAAACAAGCGGTTTGGATTCTCGGACCTCCATGCACCCTCGATGGTTATTGAAGTACGTTTGAAACATCCGCACTGCTTTACTTTTGGAAATGCAGATTTTAGTTTAGTGATACAGCATGGATCAGGCCCTTCGGCCCACCTTGCCCATGCCAACCACTGAGCACCCGTTCAGACTAGTTCTATGTCAGAGGGTTGCCAACCTTTCCCGTCCCGTTTACCCCTGGCAACGTTAATAGCACATAACGATGTCATTTCCCTTATTTATGGACAACTAATGATGAACAGAACCAAACGCAGTCAGTCAATGAGAAAATATATGTACAAAAAATCAACAAATTTACCCCCTGGGTAGGTGAAATTAACCCCAGGTTGGGAACCCTTGTTCTATGTTATCCCACTTGGTCATCCTCTCCCTGCACACTAGGGGCCATTTCAAGGCTAATTGACATCTTTTTGGGTGGCACAGAGGTAGAGTTGCTGCCTTACAGCAACAGAGACGCGGGTTCGATCCTAGCCACGGGTGCTGTCCGTAAGGAGTTTGTACGTTCTCCCCGTGACCGATGTGGGCTTTCTCCAGGCCCTCCGGGGTCTCTAGCGCTGCAAGGCAGTGGCTCTACCGCTGCGCCATTGCGATGGGCTGTAAGCCAACAGAAAGCAACATACATATAAATCAGATAGACACAAAATTCTGCAGTTACTCAGCGGAAACTGAAGTAACTGAAGTCTGAGGAAGCGTCTCGACCGGAATCGTCGCCCATTCCTCGTATCCAGAAATCCAGCCTGTCCCACTGAGTTACTCCAGCATTTTGTGTCTCTCTACGGTTCAAAGGCTCAAGGGTTCAAAGGTTCATTTATTGTCACATACACCAATTGGTGCAGTGAAATTCAAGTTGCCATTGCATCACATTAAAAAGAATACAAACAGAACAAAAAATAAAGAAATTTAAACATAAAAACATCCCCCCCACTGTGAGGGAAGGCACAAAGTCCAGTCCCCATCCCCATGTCCACCCATAGTCGGGGCCTATTGTGGCCTGCGCAGTCGCTGCTACGGGGGCCGATGTTCCAGGCCCATTTCGCCGGGTGACGGTGCTCCGGCGTCGGGAGAACCCTCTTTATTTTGCTCCTAGCGTTTAAACCAGCATCTGCAGTTCCTTCCTGCACACGTAGAAACATTACCTGAGCTCTCTGCCTCGAGACAGGAAGTAAACGTCTTAACATTCAATTGTAGCCCTCTAGCAAGCAAGCGGTTAGCCGTTTAATGAAGGTGATTATTAATATATATTTTTTTAAAGCGAGGCACAGGCAAGTGGGACGATGCACTGTTGAAATCGACTAGGGTTAGCAATCTACCAGATTACCACCGTCTTCAGGGAGTGAAATCTAATGAAAAGAAAACGGTGCAGACAGCAACATTTTCTTTCTCCTAGCGCTTCCCATTCTTAAAACATCTGGGGGGTTGGGAGGGGAGGGCTGATGTTTGGTAGTGGAGAAATCCAATTGGAGAGATGAAGAGTCAATCCTGTAAGTTCATAAGGGTTCATAAGATTTGTGTATAAGATCATGAGAGGAATAGATCGGGTAGATGCGCAGGATCGCTTGGTGTTGGAGCAGGGGAATCGAGGACCAGAGGACACAGGTTCAAGGTGAAGGGGAAAAGATTTAATAGGAATCGGAGGGGTCACTTTTTCACCCAAAGGGTGGTGGGTGCATGGAACAAGCTGCCAAAGGGGGTGGTTGAGGCAGGTACTATCCCAACGTTTAAGAAACAGTTAGACTGGTACATGGATAGGACCAGTTTGGAGGGATATGGACCAAACGCAGGCAGGTGGGACTAGTGTAGCTGGCACATGTTGGCCGGTGTGGGCAGGTTGGGCCAAAGGGCCTGTTTCCACACTGTATCACTTTATGACTCTATGACTAAGTGAAAGCAGTAGAATTAGGCCATTCAGCCCAACAAATGATAGATGAGGTCATTTGGAATCAGGGATTCATGTAATGGAGACAATAGAAGAAAGAATGTAGAAGATAGAACACAGAACAACATAGACACTAAATGGTGGAGTAACTCAGCAGGACAGGCAGCATCCCTGGAGAGAATGAATGGGAGACGTTTTGGGTTGAGATCCTTCTTCAGAAGAGTATCGACCCGAAACATCGCCTATTCCTTCGCTCCATAGATGCTGCCTCACCCACTGTGTTTCTCCAGCTTATTTGTCTACCTCCTATTTTTCCAGCATCTGCAGTTCTTTCTTGAACATATCCCAATAACTTAGTGTTTCAAGTCCACGTAGCTTCTAGGACGCGAATTCTCCCAAATCTTAGATTCTCCCAAATCTGTCCTGCACTATTTTCCGTCTTCTTTCCTGGTCAGCAAAATCCTGTACAACTGCAACATATCATCGCGACCCCTATACTCAATATCCATAAGCCAAAGGCCAGCGTGTCAAAAGTCTCCATCACCACCCTGACCACCTGTGATGCCACCTTTTTCACACACAGAGTGGTGAGTCTGTGGAATTCTCTGCCACAGAAGGTAGTTGAGGCCAGTTCATTGGCTATATTTAAGAGGGAGTTAGATGTGGCCCTTGTGGCTGAAGGGATCAGGGGGTATGGAGAGAAGGCAGGTACGGGATACTGAGTTGGATGATCAGCCATGATCATATTGAATGGCGGTGCAGGCTCGAAGGGCCGAATGGCCTGCTCCTGCACCTATTTTCTACGTTTCAAGAATGCTGTGGTTGCATTCAAGGACAATATGTACTTGCATGACATTATGGCTCTGACATACACCTTCACATTGGCACGTGGCCACCTCGTGAACAAGAAGGTTCTGATCACATTCAGAGCGTCTTACGTTTTTTAATTTATTATTATTTTTAAAATTTTTTTTAAAAGAAAGAAAGCATGAAAGAAAGGAGATTATAAATCTAAAGATTGTGGAGACAGGGAGATGTTGAGTACAGTTGTTCATCCAACCCTAAACTCGTTTTGACTTTAATTTTGTGTTAAACCAGTTTACTTCTTTAAAAATTCAATGAATGGAGACCATATCTTAAAAAATAGTTCTGGTTTGTCAAATAAGACAAATCTTATTTTTTACAAATGCAAGGTCTCGGTCATTTCCGTAATCCACATTTTAATTGTGGGGGTAAGAGCGTTTTACTTTTAATGTAAAAATGTCTGCTAACATTCAGAGCGTTTAACTTTTAGTTCTTAGTTCTCAGTTTTAGAGATACAGAGTGCAGACCGGGGTGGGAGATTGCTACCATCACGTGGTCCGCCCTGTTTCGACTAATGCAATCAACCCGACATGCACAAACAAAAGATCAAATAGAACAAGTTGACCTACAACTCTAGGCTGTGCACGCCATACGCAAGAAGAAGAAGCGTGTAAACTGGCCTTCCAGTCGACAGAGTCCGCGCCGACCTGCGATCACCTCGTACGCTGGTTCTACCCTGTGCACTAGAGCCAATTTACAGGAGGCGATTAACCTACAAACCAGCGCGTCTTTGCAGTTTGGGGGGCACCTGGAGAAACGCATGTGGTCACAGGGAGAACGCACAGACTCCACACAGACAGCACCCGTGGTCAGGATTGAAATTTAATCTCTGGTGCTCTAAAGCAGCAAGTCTACCGTTGCGCCACCGTTAATGCGTAAATAAGGTAAACATGTAAAGAAGAGAATATGTGAACTACTTTTCCTTTATAAAAAGGGGGATGCATGGCACTATATGTAAACATGTGGCATCTATTATGTATGAACACATGCAGAGAGTAGTTGGGGAGTGTAAACAGGATACAGATGCTTTATCATTTCTCCAGCTCTCTGAATAATCTCAAACACTCCTGCTGCTGCACACAAGAAGATAAGAGACACAATGAACTGCAGATGATGGAATGTTCAGCAAAACACCAAGTGCAGGAGTAACTCGATGAGCCACCACCATCATCTATTGTAACGAGCGGTGGCTCCCGCTGATTGCCGCCGGAAGTTTGCGTCCTTTTCCGGACGGACGATGACGGCGATGTCAACATTTGTAACAAGGTGGACTCGAAAGAAGAAAATGAAGGAACATCTGTGGAGACACAAAGGTGGACCCAAAAAGCTGGAGTAACCCGGCGGGAGAGGCAGCATATCTGGAGGGAAGGAATGGGTGACGTCTCGGGTCGAGACCCTTCTTCAGACCGAGAGTTTTGGGGAGAGGGAAGCTAGAGATATGGAAGGGTAAGGTGTGAGGATGACAAATCAAAGCAGATGACGCTCAAGGAAGTGGGGAATGGTTCGTTGTTGGCTGAGGGGAAGGTGACAACGAGGTGTATGAACAGTAAAATTAATTAGGACCGGGTAACTTGTTGGATGGGGGAGGGACGGAGGAAGAGGGAAAGCATTTCCTTGACCACCATCTGCTTTGATTTGCCGTTTTCGCACCTTACACTTCCATCTCTCTAGTTTCCTTATCCGCTGACTCTCAGTGTAAAGAAGGGTCTCGACCCGAGATGTCAGCCATTCCTTTTCGCCAGAGATGCTGCCTGTCCCGGTGAGTTACTCCAACTTTTCTGTGTCTGTCTTTGGTGTAAACCCTCCCCGTTGGATTGCAACCTTGTCGTGGTTGGGGTCGGGGAGCTTGTGTGTCTCAGTGACCCTGAGAGCTAAGCCCAGTAGGAGATTCGTCTCCTGTTAGGGTCTCCCATGCTGGACAGGTGGAAGGGTCGAGGTCGAGACGAAGAGCGATCCACTGGCCCTGCAGGTTGGAGGTTGAGCTCAGGGCTAACTAACCCTGTCTCGTAAAACAAATATGTTACGGACACAGCAACTGAAGGAATCAACAAGGACCTTTGTTGATGCCCTACATGCCAGGAGGCAGAATAGGCAGTAAGTAAGTAAGTTGGTGTAAACCAGCATCTGCAGTTCCTTCCTACCCAGCTGTGGAGGGAATGGATAGGCGATGTTTTGCAGTAGGGACCCTTCTTCAGACCAGAACTTAAACTCACACACAGTGACACAGCTGGTAGAGATGCTGCCTCACAGCGCCAGAGAGCAGGGTTCAATCCTCCAAGGTCATTTGTGATAGGCCATTCAACCCATCAAGTCTACTCCGCCATTCAATCATGTCTGATCTCTCTCTTCCTCCTAACTCCATTCTCCTGCCTTCCCCCCATAACCTCTGACCCCTGTACTAATCAAGAATCTATCTATCTCCGTCTTAAAAATATCCACTGACTTGGTCTCCACGGCCTTCTGAGGCAAAGAATTCCACAGATTCACCACCCTGTGACTAAAGACATTTCCTCCTCATCACCTTCCTAAAAGAACATCCTTTAATTCTGACGCTATGACCTCCATTCCGAGACTCTCCCACCAGTGGAAACATCCTCTCCACATCCACTCTATCCAGGCCTTTCACTATTCCATTCATTTCAATAAGGTCCCCCCTCACCCTTCTAAACTCCAGTGAGTACAGGCCCAGTGCCGTCAAACGCTCATCCTGACCCCTGGATGAAGTCATATAATGTTTATAATGCCCATATTTAGGGTATTTAAAGCTCAATAGAGTTTTTTTTTTCCAGTTGCAATGCATAGCATTGACATATAACTAGTTTTACCTCATTTTTTATGAAATAAAATATAAAATAAATGAAATAGTAGCAGAAATCATAGCTGTTGGTTGCACCAACTAAAAATATATTGCGTAAAGAAATTTCCTTGATTATAGTATAATAATTGGGAAAAAATTGATATTAAAATTTTGGAAAAATTCAACAACCCCCACAATTAAAATGTGGAGTATGGAGATGTCAGAGACCTTACATTTGGAAAAAAGTAGACTTGTCTTAATTGACAAACCAGAATTATTTGCTACAATATGGTCTCCATTTATTGATTTTCTGAAAGGGTAAATTGGTCCAGCATGGAAACTTGACTGAAGCTTGAATCCTGGATTAGATGAATAGTTACGCTTTATAATCTACGGACCCATCTCCAAAACTGTATTATTGGTAATTTATCCTATTTTTTCCATCTTTTTTTCCTCTTTCTTTCTATCTATAAAAAAAAATAAACAAATAGAAGCTGTGTTAATATGTGATTGATAAACGATGTCCCCAGCTATTTTGATAGCTAGGATCCCAGCTATTAACAATATGTAATTGATAAACAAATTGTGTTCTGATTACGATATGTATATGCTTGTAATAAAAATATTATAAAATATATATATTGTGTAGGAAGGAATTGCAGGTGCTGGTTTAAACCGAAGATAGACACAAAATGGTGGAGTAACTCTGTGGGTCAGGCTTCTCTGGAGAAGAGGGAATGGGTGATGTTTCGGGTCGAGACGCTTCATCAGGCTGAGAGTCGGGGGGGAAAGGGAAACGAGAGCATACATTGCATCTTCTAAGAACATTTTTAAAATCATTTTCTTTCCTGTGATGTGTATATCATTTTCAACGCCAGCAAATTGATCTTGTGACAGCTTTTTCACAATGCAACAATTGTGCTCATAGTTAATTCGGACTCCAGTCATCATGTTTTGAACAAATAGTGAGGCAGGCTGGCGCAGCGGTAGAGTTGCTGCCTGGCAGCATTTGTAGCGCCGGAGACCTGGGTTCGATCCCGACTGTGGGCGCTGTCTCTACGGAGTTTGCACGTTCTCCCCGTGACCGCATGGACTTTCTCCGAGCTCTTCAGTTTCATCCCACACTCCAAAGACGTACAGGTTTGTAGGTATATTGGCTTGGTCAATGTAAAAATTATCCCTAGTGCGTGTAGGACACAGGGATCACTGGGCGGGGAGGACCCAGCGGTCCGAAGGGCCTGTTTCCGCATTGTACCTCTAAATTAAATTAAACTAAACTAAATTATTCCAACCGCCATGAAGACAAAGATCACTCATTCGCCATCTTACAGCAAATGTCTGACCAGCAATCTTCTCGGATTTCTTCTACCTCCATTGACTCCATTTACACCTCACGCTGCCTCGGCAAGGCCAGCAGCACAATCAAGGACGAGTCGCACCCTGGCCACTCCCTCGTCTCCCCTCTCCCATCGGGCAAAAGCTTTAGAAGTGTGAAAATGCACACCTCCAGATTCAGAGACAGTTTCTTCCCAGCTGTTATCAGGCAACTGAACCATCCTACCACAACCACAGAGCAGTGCTGAACTACTATCTACCTCATTGGTGACACTCAGTCTATCTTTGATCGGACTTTGCTGGCTTTACCTTGCACTAAACGTTATTCCCTTATCATGTATCTGTACACTGTGGACGGCTCGATTGTAATCATGTATTGTCTTCCCGCTGACTGGTTAGCACGCAACAAAAGCTTTTCACTGTACCTCGGTACACGTGACACTAAACTAAACTTAACTAAACTTACCATGTATACCTTGTCAATGTAATCTCTGCAGTTCATTGTTGTAACCAGACTGATTCCTGGGATGTCAGGACTGTCTTATGAAGAAAGACTGGATAGATTTGGTTTATACTCTCTAGAATTTAGGAGATTGAGGGGGGATCTTATAGAAACTTACAAAATTCTTAAGGGGTTGGACAGGCTAGATGCAGGAAGATTGTTCCCGATGTTGGGGAAGTCCAGGACAAGGGGTCACAGCTTAAGGATAAGGGGGAAATCCTTTAAGACCGAGATGAGAAAGACTTTTTTCACACAGAGTGGTGGAACTCTCTGCCACAGAGGGTAGTTGAGGCCAGTTCATTGGCTATATTTAAGAGGGAGTTAGATGTGGCCCTTGTGGCTAAGGGGATCAGGGGGTATGGAGAGAAGGCAGGTACAGGATACTGAGTTGGATGATCAGCCATGATCATATTGAATGGCGGTGCAGGCTCGAAGGGCCGAATGGCCTACTCCAGCACCTAATTTCTGTGTTTCTATGTTTCTATGTAACTGCACTATTTCTCCTGAATTTCTTAGAACTCAGAATGGTTCATTTTGTCAGCCACAAGCAAGGGTTTTATGGACTCTATTGATTTTTCTTCAATTGCAGCTTTGTAATGTTCTGTCTCAGTTGTGCTTTCAATTGAAAGAGTGGATAAAGGAAATTTAAATGGTACTTTGACTTTTTGCCATTGAACTGTAGTTTAGTTTGGCTTAGAGATACAGTGCAGAAACAGGCCCTTCGGCCCATCGAGTCTGTGCCAACCCATGATCCCCGCACGCTAGCACTATCCTACACACTCTAGGGACAATGTACAATTCTACCAAAGCCAATTAACTTAACAAACCTCTACGTCCTTGGAGTGTTGGAGGAACCCAGAGCATCTGGAAGAAAACCCACGCAGGTCACGTGGAGAACGTGCAAACTCCGTACAGACAGCTCCCGTAGTCGGGCTGGAACCCGGGTGTCTTGCGCTGTGAGGCAGCAACTCTACCGCTGCACATTGTCAATAGTCAAGAGAGTTTGATGGTCATGTCCCAGATAGGACAATGACATTCTTGCTTGGTCGCTCAGTTCTGCAGACTGAGAGTCAGGGGAGAGGGAGTCTAGAGATATGGAAGGGTCAGGTGTGAAAACATTAGATCAAAGCAGGTGGTGATAAGGAAATGTGCAATGGTTCATTGTTAGGTGACAATGATGCAGACAAACAGTAATATTTAACAAGAGGACAGTGAAACTAGTATAACAACTAGGGTGGGGGAGGGGCGGAGAGAGAGGGAAAGCAAGGGTTAGGGAGCTAGAGAAATCAATATTCATACCGCTGGGTTGTAAGCTGATTGATGGTTTTAAAATGACTTATTCGGAACGGTGGCACAGCGGTAGAGTTGCTGCCTTACAGTGTTTGTAGCGCCAGAGACCCAGGTTTGATCCCGACTACGGGCGCTGTCTGTATGGAGTTCGTACGTTCTCCCCGTGACCTGCGTGGGTTTTCTCCGAGATCTTCGGTTTCCCCCCACAATCCAAGGACGTACAGGTTTGCAGGTTAATCGGCTTGGTATAAATGTGAATTGACCCTGGTGTGTGTAGGATAGTGTTAGGGTGCGGGGGTCGCTGGTCGGCACAGACTCAGTGGGCCGAAGGGCCTGTTTGCGCGCTGTATCTCTAAACTAAACTGAAGAATGCGCTTCATTCACAGGTTTTATCAGAATATCAGGCACATTTACTCGAATTACCAATATTGTCAATTTTAAAGATGCATTGGATTGGAAGTTTCCTCAAGAGAGCCACCTTGGAAGCACATCATGTTGTGATGATTCACCAACAGATGGTGGAAGTTGAAACCTAGCCATTCATCTATCCTGCCATTGAATTACAGAGCCTCTATGTGTATTAAGCACTTGTATCCATATATGCCAAGGACTGGGATTCGCTTTAATCTTTGATAATGAAATTCCTGTGTTTTGTTTCACTTGTAAGTGGCTGTCGGTTTGTATCGTGGCTAGACGTACTTAAATGTCGGGATGCATCACAGTTTGGTCTGGGAGCAGCACCCGTCCAAGACCGCAAGAAATTGCAGCGAATTGTGGACGCAGCTCAGGCCGTCACACAAACCAACCTCCCTGACTCCATTTACACCTCACGCTGCCTCAGCAAGGCCCGAAGCATAATCAAAGACGAGTCGCACCCTGGTCACTTCCTTTTAGTTTAGAGATATAGCGCGGAAACAGGCCCTTCGGCCCACCGGGTCCGTGCCGACCAGAGATCCCCGCATATTAACACTATCCTACACACACTAGGAATATTTTTTGTAGTATTCAGAATTTGTACAGTAGAGGCAGGAATGCTACTTGCCTTGGCAAGGGCATCTGGAATTATGAGTCATAGACTCAAAATAAAGGATTCGGGACCAAACTGGGAAGAAATGTTTTCAATCGGAGGTTAGAAAATCTTTGGATTTCTCTACCTTTAGTTTAATTTAGTTTAGTTTACAGATACAGCGCGGGAACAGGCCCTTCAGCCCACCGGGTCCACGCTGACCAGCGATCCCCGCACACTAACACTATCCCGCACACACTAGGGACAATTTACACATACACCAAGCTAATTAACCTACAAACCTGTACGTCTTTGGAGTGTGGGGGGAAACCGAAGATTTCGGAGAAAACCCACGCAGGTCACGGGGGGAACGTAGAAACTCCATACAGACAGCGCCCGTAGTCGGGATTGAGCCCGGGTGTCTGGCGCTGCATTCGCTGTAAGGCGGCAACTCTACCGTGTAAGGCTGCGCCACCGTGACCGTCCTCTTCTCCCTCTCCCATCGGGCAAAAGGTACAGAAGTGTGTAAACGTACACCTCCAGATTCAGGAACAGTTTCTTCCCAGCTGTTATCAGGCAACTGAACCATCCTACCGCAACTAGTGAGCAGACGTGAACTACCATCTACCTCACTGGTGATTGTCAGACTACCTTTGATCGGACCTTACAGGCTTTACCTTGCAATAAAACGTATTCCCTTATCATGTATCTTACACTGTGAATAGCTCGATTGCAAGCATGTATTTTCTTTCCGCTGACTGGTTAGCACGCAACAAAAGCTTTTCACTGTACCTCGGTACACGTGACAATAAACTGAACTAAACTGTCTGAAGTTATTGACTGATTGAAAGATACAGCATGGAAACAGGCCCTTCAGCCCACTGAGTCCATGCTGACCACCGATAATCCATTCACACTAGTTCTGTGTAGAAACAGGGAACTGCAAATGCCGGTAGTCTTTCCACACCAGTTCCGAGTCACCCCACTTCCGCAGCCACTTCCTACACACTAGGGACCAATTACCCTACAAACGCGCGCGTCTTTGGGTTGCGTGAGGAGACCGGAGCAGCCGGTGCGACCCTCGTGGTCACAGGTAGAACGTGCAAACTCCACGCAGACAGCACCTGAGGTCAGGATCGAACGGGATCCCCAGCACTGTGAGGGCAGTGGCTGTGCCAGCTGTGCTGCCCCATTCTTTCATTTCATAATACCTCTCTCTTTTGATTTACCTGCCAGTTGCGGCTTGATACACACCAAGCTGGGCTTATATTAAGTGAATTAACAATCGGGCTAAGACATAGGGAAGGCGGCGCAGCGGTAGAGTTGCTGCCTTACAGCGCTCTCAGCGCCAGGGGCCCACGTTCGATCCCGACCATGGGCGCTGTCTGCACAGAGTTTGCACGTTCTCCCCGTGAGGTCGTGTGGGCTTACTTTGAGATCTTCGGTTCCCACACTCCAAAGACGTACAGGTTTGTAGGTTAATTGGCTTGTTATAAATTATAATTTGTCCTCGTGTGAGAAGGATAGTGTTAGTGTGGGGGGATTGCTTTAAGCCACGGATGTGATTGATGTTTTTATAATGTCTAAATCAAAATGGTGGCATGGTGGCACAGCAGTAGAGTTGCTGCCTTACAAGCGCTTGCAGCAGCAGAGACCCCGGTTCGATCCTGACTACGGGTGCTGTCTGTACGGAGTTTGTACGTTCTCCCCGTGTCCGAGTGGGCTTCCTCCCACACCCCAAAGACCTGCAGCTTTGGAGGTTAATTGGTTTGGTCTAAATGTAAAACAGCCCCTAGTGTGTGTAGGGTAGTGTTAATACGCGGGGATCGCTGGACGGCGTGGATCCGGTGGGGCTGAAGGGCCTGTTTTCACACTGTACTTCTAAACTAAACTAAAACAAAAAAATATATAGGCAGATATTTAATGGCAAATGCTGATCATCTAGGAGTTTTGCAATATCCTTGCTCCTTAACTCGTATCTTAGGTTTTATTGTTAACATCTATGGTCGTTACCATAGTGAATCAGCACGGACTGAGCGTGTAACTAGAACTCTGGAAAATACTGAACCTTCTTGAAAAATGTTCAGAGTCTGGACCAACAAAGATTATTTCTTTGCTTGGAGATAATATGGGTTAATTGTAATTATTCCTCCGTGGAGGATTTAGATAAAAACACTAATTACCGATGTCGGCTACCTGGCCATTTGTGCCTGCTCCACCAGAGTGAAAGGCTTGGATAGAGTGGATGTGGGGAGGATGTTTCCACTGGTGGGAGAGTCTAGGACCGGACGTCACAGCCTCAGAATTAAAGGACGTTCCTTTAGGAAGGAGATGTGGAGGAACCTCTCTAGTCTCTAGTGTGGTGAATCTGTGGCCAAGTCAATGGATATTTTTAAAGCAGAGATAGATAGATTCTTGATTAGTACAGGTGTCAGGGGTTATGGGGAGAAGGCAGGAGAATGGGGTTAGGAGGGAGAGGTAGATCAGCCATGAATGGCAGAGTAGATTTGATAGGCTGAATGGCCTAATTCTGCTCCTATCACTTATGACCTTTAGACTTTAGAGATACACATGGAAACAGGCCCTTCGACCCACCAGCGATCACCCCGTACACTAGCACTATCCTACACACACTAGAGACAATTTACAATTTTACCAACGCCATTAAACAACAAACTCGTACATCTTGTAAGAGAGTGTGGGAGGAAACCAGAGTGCCCGGGGAAAATGGTCACGAGAAGAACGTTCTAACTCTGTACAGACGGCACCCGTAGTCAGGATCGAACCCTGGCCTCTGGCGTTGTAAGGTAGCAGCTCTATCATTGTGCCACTGTGCTGCCCCTAATGGGGGGGCATTTTGGGTGGCATGGGTAAGTTGGGACGAAGGGCCTGCTTCTGTGCTCCATGCCATTCATGATTGTGTAAGAGAAAGAGAGAGAATTCTCACAATCCAATTCCTGTTATTGGTTCAGTGTGGGTATGTGGAGCACTTCCCTTTGTGTTGAGAACGGCAAGGCAATAATGAAAAGACGCTATGCTCCTGTACAATTGCTGTAATCGAATGATGTTGGCCATTCGTTCAATGGTGGAATCATCACTCCAGGAGCCCCATTGATACCTAGCGTAGGCCATTCTGGATTGGTGCCAGAGAAAATATCTCTCCAGTAAACTGGTTCATGATGCTTTTTACCCAGATATATTGGGCTCTCAGTGGAGGGACATTGTCCACTTGGAGATGGAGTGAAGTCAAATGTGACTTTTATTCCAGTCGAACAATATTTATGCTTAACCTTGTTGAACCTGAATTTCTACAGAGCGTAATAGCCTCTCTACATAATGAGAAGCCAGGTTCCTTTTCTAAAGTGCATTCTTCACGTTCATTGTGGGATATTTTGTTCCAACAGAGAGTATTAATACTGAACCTTCTTCATTCAGTACTCCTATTCAGTGACAAGCCCAGCTTGACACAAAATGTTTCCCTCAATGCAAATCCTTTACCCCATCATTTAATTTTTGTTGGGATTTTTTTTTTTTTTAAGAGACACAGGCCCTTCGACCCACTGAGACAGCACCGGCCAGCGATCTCCGCACACTGACACTATGCACTACTTACAAGCACCAGGGACAATTTTTACACGAATAATTAACCCTCACACCTGTACATTCCCCCCATAACCTGCATGGGTTTTTCTCCGAGATCTTCGGGATTCCCCCCACCCTCCAAAGACATACTGGTTTGTAGGTTAATTAGTTTGGTGTGATTGTAACAATTGTCCCTATTGTGTGTAGGATTGAGTTAGTGTGCGGGGGTCGCTGGTCGGCGGGGTCTCGGTGGGCTGAAGGACCTGTTTCTGCGCTGTACCTCAAGTTCACGTTCAAGTTCAAGAGGGTTTATTGTCACGTGTCCCAGATAGGACAATGGAATTCTGGCTTTGCTTCAGCTCAACAGAACATAGTAGGCATTGACTACAGAACAGATCAGTGTGTCCATATACCATGATATAAATACATACACACATGAATAAATAAACTGATCAAGTGCAAATAACAGACAATGGGTTATTAATGTTCAAACTTTTGTCCGAGCCAGGTTTAATTGCCTGATGGCTGTGGGGAAGTAGCTATTCCTGAACCGGGTCGTTGCAGTCTTCAGGCTCCTGTACCTTCTACCTGAAGGTAGCAGGGAGATGAGTGTGTGGCCAGGATGGTGTGGGTCCTTGATGATGCTGCCAGCCTTTTTGAGGGAGCGACTGCGATGGATCCCCTCGATGGAAGGAAGGTCAGAGCCGATGATGGACTGGGCAGTGTTTACTACTTTTTTGTAGCCTTTTCCGCTCTTGGGCGCTCAAGTTGCCGAACCAAGCCACGATGCAACCGGTCAGCAAGCTCTCTACCTGTAGAAGTTAGAGAGAGTCCTCCTTGACAAACCGACGCTCCGTAATCTTCTCAGGAAGTAGAGGCACTGATGTGCTTTCTTAATAATTGCATCTGTGTTCTCGGACCAGGAAAGATCTTCACGGATGTGCACGCCCAGGAATTTGAAGCTCTTGACCCTTTCAACCATCGACCCATTGATATAAACGGGACTGTGGATCCCCATCCTACTCCTTCTAAAGTCCACAATCAGTTCCTTGGTTTTGCTGGTGTTGAGGGCCAGGTTATTGTGCTGGCACCATATGGACAGTCGCTCGATCTCTCTTCTATACTCTGACTCGTCCCCATCAGTGATACGTCCCATAACAGTGGTGTCGTCGGCGAACTTGATGATGGAGTTCGCACTATGACCGGCTACGCAGTCATGAGTATAGAGTGAGTACAGCAGGGGGCTGAGCACACAGCCTTGAGGTGCTCCCATGCTGATTGTTATCGAGGCCGACACATTTCCACCAATACGAACAGACTGTGGTGTGTGAATGAGGAAGTCGAGGATCCAATTGCAGAGGGATGCGCAGAGACCCAGGTCTGCGAGTTTGGTAAACTAAACTTAGCTAAACTAAAATCTTCTCATTACTTTCACGGCTCTATGAGTTTCTATAAATATGCAAGGAGGCAACGATACCTGAACAGCACTTTGGGAGAGAAAATGGAAGTGGAGTTTTGCATAAACAAGCAGTTTGCCAGAGCATGATTCATTGTGATCCCATAACATTTTTTGGAATATTGGCTTCTTTAATGTTTCTTTTAATAGATGAATGGATATCTCTGCTGCCTCATTGAAACTACAATGAAGTGACATCTTCAATCACTAGATGTTTGATGCCATTACAGACTCCTAATTGTAGTATAATTCATTGTCAGCTATTACATCTGCTGGTGGACACAGAGATCAACCTTAATTCTACATTAGTAAGTCTATGGTTGTGCAATTATCTGGTTTTACCTACCTTGCCAAAGTCTACGTGGATTTGTTGAAATGGTAGAATTCGCTTTTCCGAGAAACCAAAGCAGAAAATATTGGGAACATTCAGGTCAGGTGGCAAATAGGATCCTGAAAACTGTAACGTCCAGGTTCAGGAACAGCAACCTCCCTTCAACTATCAGGTTATTAAACACTAGAACCTCCAAATAAGCTCTGAACTACGTAGACTTGGGGGCATTGGTTTAGTTTAGTTTAGTTTAGAGATACAGTGCGGAGATTCTGGTCACCAAATCTGAGGAAAGACATTCTTGCCCTAGAGGGAGTACAGATAAGGTTCACCAGACTGATTCCTGGGATGGCAGGACTTTCGTATGAAGAAAGACTGGATAGACTCGGCTTGTACTCGCTAGAATTTAGAAGATTGAGGGGGGATCTTATAGAAACTTACAAAATTCTTAAGGGGTTGGACAGGCTAGATGCAGGAAGATTGTTCCCGATGTTGGGGAAGTCCAGAACAAGGGGTCACAGTTAAAGGATAAGGGGGAAATCTTTTAGGACCGAGATGAGAAAAACATTTTTCACACAGAGAGTGGTGAGTCTCTGGAATTCTCTGCCACAGAAGGTAATTGAGGCCAGTTAATTGGCTATATTTAAGAGGGAGTTAGATGTGGCCCTTGTGGCTAGAGGGATCAGGGGGTATATAGAGAAGGCAGGTACAGGATACTGAGTTGGATGATCAGCCATGATCATATTGAATGGCAGTGCAGGCTCGAGGGGCCGAATGGCCTACTCCTGCATTTATTGTCTATTGACCAGCGATCCCCGCACACTACCACTATCCTACCATCACTGGGGACAACTTATATTTATACTAAGCCAATTAACCTACAAACATATGCTACATATCATTTGATTCCCCTAATCAAAAATCTATCAGTCTCTATCTTGATTACAATCACTAAACTATCTTTATCTAAACTAAACTTTATCACTAAACTGAACCAAACTAAACTACAATCAGTATTCAATCTCAACAGCTAACACAGGTACGGCTGCTACAAGGACGGCACGGTGGCGCAGCGGTAGAGTTGCTGCCTTACAGCGCCGGAGACCAGGGTTCGATCCTGACTACGGGTGCGTCTGCATAGAGTTTTGCAAGTTCTCCCCGTGACCACGTGGGTTGTCTCCGAGATCTTCGGTTTCCTCCCACACTCCAAAGACGTACAGGTTTGTAGATCAATTGGCTTGGTGTATGTCTAAATTGTCCCTAGTGTGTGCGTGATAGTGTTAGTGTGCGGGGATCGCTGGTCAGCGTGGACCCGGTGGGCTGAAGGGCCTGTTCCCGCGCTGTATCTGTAAACTAAACTAAATTAAACTAAAGGTAGAGAAATCCAAAGATTTTCTAACCGCCGATTGAAAACATTTCTTCCCAGTTTGGTCCCGAATCCTTTATTTTGAGTCTATGATCCATAATTCCAGATGCCCTTGCCTAGGCAAGTAGCATTCCTGCCTCTACTGTACAAATTCTTTTTTTTTTTGTTTGTTTATTTTTGAGAGAAGTGGACTGGTACTTAAGTACCTAATACATAAATACATATTTTCATTCTTGTACAACTTCATACTTTTGGTTCAATAATAAAAGAACAGTGAGAGAAAAAATAAATAAAGAGTGTCGGAATAGATAGTCAAGCGAGTAGAAACAGAAAGCAAAAGAAATAAAAAGGACAGAGATGAGAAGTTAAAAGATTGAAAGAAAAGGAAAAAGTAAAGAAAAGAGAGATTAGGAGAGATCTACCTATCTCGTATTTTTGCCCATCCGTCACCCGGTTCTAAACCATTTAATTTCTAAGGTTATGTTATGTTGCACCATACGCTTGTAAAAAGTTGATAAAAAGGAGACCAAGTCTTTAAGAATTGGTCTACTTTGCCTAGTAGGAGGAATCTCATTTCTTCAAGATGTAGCGTTTCAGACATGTTTGAGATCCACATTTTGAATGTTGGCGTAGGTGCGTTTTTCCAAAATTTAAGTATAAGTTTTTTTGCTGTTATTAGACCGTAATTAAGAACTACTGTACAAATTCTGAATACTATAATGATGTCACCTCCTACTGTTGCAAAGTAGAGAGCGTAGGTCCAATCTCGCCTCATTGTGCATTTAATTATTTTGGGCAGCACAGTGGCGCAGCAGTAGAGTTGCTGCCTTACAGCACCAGAGACCGGGATCGATCAGTTTAAGAATAAGGGGCAGGCCATTTAGGACTGAGATGAGATTTCTCTGCCACAGAAGGCAGTGGAGGCCAATTCACTGGATGTTTTCAAGAGAGAGTTAGATTTAGCTCTTAGGGCTAAAGGAATCAAGGGATATGGGGAAGAAGCAGGAACGGGGCACTGATTTTAGATGATCAGCCATGATCATATTGAGTGGCGGTTGTGGCTCGAAGGGCCAAATGGCCTACGCCTGCACCTATTTTTCTATGTTTCTATGATCCCGACTATGGGTGCTGTCTGTTCGGAGTTTCTACGTTCTCCCCGCCGCCGCGTGGGTTTCCTCCGGGTGCTCCGGTTTCCCCCCGCACTCCAAAGACGCACAGGTTTGCAGGTTAATTGGCTTTGTGAAAATCGTAAATTGTCCCAAGTGTGTAGTATAGTGCTTGTGTACGTGGTGATTGCCAGTTGGCACGGACTCGGTGGGCCGAAGGGCCTGTTTCTGCGCTGTATCTCAGATAATCTAAATCTAAGATACAATGCCTGGATATAATATTGCATGCGCCATCTCCCCGAGGCTTTATATAATTGCTGTAAGATGTTTTTGACTCTTCTCCATAAATCATCCTACAAAAAAGACAAATATATACCATTTGCCTACCTAGTTTCTTACTACCTTTCATTTATTTGTTTTATTTACCTATACCTCTCGTTTCCCTATCCCCTGACTCTGAAGAAGAGTCTTGGCCCGAAAGGTCACCTATTCCTTTCCTCCGCAGATGCTGCCTGTCCCGCTGAGACATTCCTGCTTTTTCTGTCGATCTTCGGTGTAAACCAGCATCTGCAGTTCCTTCCTACAAATAACTTTTAATGATTCAGGTACAAGGACACAGAGATCTTTCCAAACACCATTTTTCAATCTCCTGCCATTTTCAAAAACACTTCTATTATTTTCTATTAAAATGGATCACCTCTCATCTATCTGCCTTGCGCTCCATCTGCCTTGTCATCTTCATCAATATTTGGCCATTACACAACATGTTTGGCAAGGGCTCTCATGTTTGTGACTTCAGTATGTTTGGCAGGTAATTCATCCACGATTCACCCTCTGAAGATGCTTGGATCGATTACACAATGTCCTCATCATTCCCTCCGCAACTCCCTGGTTAACTCACCCCTTCCCACTCATACTACCCCCTCCCCAGGTACTTTCCCCAGCAACCGGAGAAGATGCAACACCTGTCGCTCTACCTCCTCCCTCGACTCTGTCCAGGGACTCCGACAGTCCTTTCAGGTGAGGCAGAGGCTCACTTGCACATCCTCCGACCTCATCTACTGTATCCGTTGTTCAAGATGTGGACTCGTATACCTCGGCGAGACCAAACGCAGACGGGGCAATCGTTTTGCGGAACACCTTTGCTCGGCCCGTCTGAACCAACCTGATCTCCAGGTTGCTAAACACTTTAATTCTCCTTCCCATTCCCACACAGATCTTTCTGTCCTTGGTCTCCTCCATTGTCAGAGTGAGGCTAAACGCAATTTGGAGGAACAGCATCTCATATTTCGCTTGGGCAGCTTCCAACCCAGTGGGATGAATATTGATTTCTCTCACTTCAGGTAGCCCCGGCATTCCTCTCTCTCTCTCTATCCCTCCCCCACCCAAGTTGCACCAGCTTCTCATTTTCATCCAACAAACAACTAACAATGGCCTATTTCCTTGATCATCATTATTTTTGTGCATATCTTTCATTCATTGTTCTTTATCTCTCCACATCATTGTCTATATCTCATTTCCCTAATCCCTAGCCAGTCTGAGGAAGGGTCTCGACCCGAAACGTCACCCATTCCTTCTCTCCAGAGATGCTGCCTGTCCCGCTGAGTTACCCCAGCTTTTTTTATTTCTGTCCTCATTTTAAGCATCTGTGGTTTGTTGTAGATTCAGACCCGTGATATATAGAATGGCTGAGAAGATTCACTTTGTGGGGACAAGGAACTGCAGATGCTGGTTTGCACAAAGGGACACGAAATGCTGGAGCAACTCAACGGGTCAAGCAGCATCTCTGGAGAACATGGGTAGGTGACGTTCTGGGACTGGATCCTTCGTCAGACTGATTGTAGAGGGAGGGTGAGGGATGAAATGTGGGAGAGAGGAGATGCAGGTCAAAGCCAGGCAGGTCAGAGGTGGATGCAGATCAAGAGGGATTTTTAGGTTCAGTTTAGACATACAGCCTGGAAGCAGGCCCTTCGACCCACCAAGTCCGTGCCGACCAGCGATCTTCTTGGTTCTTGGTTACTTGGTCCTCCAAAATATTCCAACTGGAATTTAAACTGGAGGTGGTGAAGGGAGGGGTTTAGCCGGAGAGGGTTATTGGGAAGAAAGTGCCACTTTAAATTTAGTTGCATCTGGCTGGGCAACCGTGGTTTGGTGGAGATTATTCCACGCTTTAACAGAGCGCGGGAAGAACGAATTGCTGTACACATCTGTCTTTGTGGCTGGGACCACAAATTGGATCGAATGCCCTCGTCTGCTCCTAATTGGTTTGGGGTTGGTGTAGGTCTTGTGATCTACGTCTAGCTGACCACTTAACATTTTGTAAAAACAGGTCAAATGGTGAGATCACCGCACACAAGCACTATCCTACACATTAGGTACAATTTACAACAGAGGCCAATTAACCTACAAACCTGTACGTCTTTGGAATGTGGGAGGATACCGGAGCAGCGGAAGAAAACTCATGCGGTGACGGGGTGAACGTGCAAACTCCACACGGACAGCACCTGTGTTCAGGATCAATCCCGAACTGTAAAGCAGCAACTCTACCGCTGCGCCACCCAATTATACTGTGCAGGAAGGAACTGCAGATGCTGGTTTAAACCAAAGATATTCACAAGAAGCTGGATTAACTCAACAGGACAGGCAGCATCTCTGGAGAGAAAGAATGGGGGGGGGCGTTTTGGGTCGAGACAATTCTTCAGTCTGACCCGAAACCTCATCCATTCCCCCTCACCAGAGATGCTGCCTGTTCTGCTGAGTTATTCCAGCTTTTTGTGTTTAGAAACATAGAAACATAGAAAACATAGCCATTCAGCCCTTCGAGCCTGCACCGCCATTCAATATGATCATGGCTGATCATCCAACTCAGTATCCCGTACCTGCCTTCTCTCCATACCCTCTGATCCCCTTAGCCACAAGGGTCACTCTTAAATATAGCCAATGAACTGGCCTCAACTACCCTCTGTGGCAGAGAGTTCCAGACTCACCACTCCTGTGTGAAAAAAGTCTTTCTCATCTCGGTTCTTAAAGGATTTCCCCCTTATCCTTAAGCTGTGACCCCTTGTCCTGGACTTCCCCAACATCGGGAAACAATCTTCCTGCATCTAGCCTGTCCAACCCCTTAAGAATTTTGTAAGTTTCTATAAGATCCCCTCGCAATCTCCTAAATTCCAGAGAGTATAAACCGAGTCTATCCAGCCTGACATCCCAGGAATCAGTCTGGTGAACCTTCTCTGCACTCCCTCTATGCAATAATGTCCTTCCTCAGATTTGTGTTTATATACAATTATACTGATGCAATTATATTTCCACTTGCAGTTTAGCCTCCGCACTGTCTCTGAGAAGTCACCACCTTCTTCAACACGGGCCGCTTGCTGATGGCAGTCCCACAGTACGAGATGGCAATACTAGATAGCATGGTGTCTCTGTGTGTGCTCTGCCCAGGGGAGGATCTAGTAGACTTTAGAGATACAGCGCAGAAACAGGCCCTTCAACCCAGTGAGTCCGCGCCGACCAGCGATCATCCCGTACGCTGACACTATCCTACACACTAACGGCAATTTATAATTTCACCGAAGCCAATTAACCTACAAACATGCACTTCTTTGGAATGTGGGAGGAAACCGGAGCACCCGGAGAAAACCCACATGGTCATGGGGAGAACGTACAAACTCCGTGCAGACAGCACCCGTGCTCAGGACCGAACCTGGTCTCTAGCGCTGTAAGGCAACAACTCTACCGCTGCGCCACATTCAGGCGACAGATTATTGCTTGGATCATTCCGTCTGTATTCCGGAGATTCTCCACCTTCTGGCTAAAGAAATTCCTCCGCAGAGGCAGCACAGTGGTGCAGCGCCAGAGACCCGGGTTTGATCCCGACTACGGGTGCTGTCTGTACGGAGTTTGTACATTCTCCCCGTGCCCTGCGGGGGTTTTTCTCCAGGAGCTCCGGTTTCCTCCCACACTCCAAAGACCTGCAGGTTTATAGGTTAATTGGCTTCTGCCTAATTATAAAATTGTCCCAAGTGTGTGTAGGATAGCATTAGTGTGTGGGGATCGCTGATTGATGTGGAGTCCGTGGGCCGCTTTGTATCTTTAAACTAAAGTAAACTAAACAACATCTCCATTCTAAAGGTTCCTTCTATTCTCAGGCTGTGCCCTCCAAATAGTTTCAGCATAAGATGCTATCATCACATTAAAGGTTCAAAGGTTTATAGACGATGAGTGTTCCCGATGTTGGGGGAGTCCAGAACCAGGGGCCCCAGTTTAAGAATAAGGGGCAGGCCATTTAGAAGGGAGATGAGGAAAAAATGTTTTCACCCAGAGGATTGTGAATCTGTGGAATTCTCTGCCTCAGGAGACCAATTCTCTGGATGCTTTCAAGAGAGAGTTAGATAGAGCTCTTAAAGATAGTGGAGTCGAGGGATATGGGGAGAAGGCAGCAACGGGGTACTGATTGGGGATGATCAGCCATGATCACATTGAATGGCGGTGCTGGCTCGAAGGACAGAATGGCCGACTCCTGCACCTATTGTCTGTTGTCTATTGGATGGGAAGCGCCTGTAGCATTCTCGTCGTATTCCTAACTAAAGCGAACGCAAGTATCTGCAAATTGAAAAGGAGCGCACGCAATTATCTTCAGTGAGGGGATACCTTGCCAGTTCCTGCTGAGACTCTTTTCTTTGTTCTTGTTGCGAACTATCGTAAAGTATCGCTGGTGATCCCGGATCAGAAGGTAGTGTTTCTATCAACTGCAGCTTCCAAGATGCAATGATGGGCAGATGTACTGTGTGAATGGGGATACAACTCATCTCCGCAAAATGCGATTGCTGAAGCTCTATCTACATACACTACCGGCAGCTGCCTGATTTACACTGCAAAAGAATCTACTTTATTATTAATGTCACGTACACCCAGGTAGAGTGATAAGCTTTGATTTGCATGCTATCTAATCAGATCAGATAATACTATACATTTGTACAGTCAAGTCAAACTCGAGTGCAATAGGTTGAGCAAAGGGGAAGTTGCAGAGTGCTGAATATATGGTGTTAGCTATACATGTAGAAAAGAGATAGACAATAGGCAGCAGAAGTGCAGGAGGAGGCCATTCGGCCCTTCGAGCCAGCACCGCCATTCAATGTGATCATGGCTGATCATCCACAATCCGTGCCCCGTTCCTGCCTTCTCTCCATAATCCCTTAAGTCCGCCATCCCTAAGAGCTCTATCGAACTCTCTCTTGAAAGCATCCAGAGAACCAGCCTCCACCGTCCTCTGTGGCAGAGAATTCCACAGACTCACAACGCTCTGGGTGAAAACTTTTTTCCTCATCTCCGTTCTAAATGGCTTACCACTTATTTTAAACCTGTGTCCCCTGGTTCTGGACTCCCCTGACATTGTAGACGAGTAGAGTGATTTTAATGGATGGTCATACCTGGGTTTTCTCCAGGTGCTCTGGTTTCCTCCCACACTCCAAAGATGTGCAGGTTTGTAGGTTAATTGGTTCTGGTAAAATTGTAAATTATCCCTCGTCATCGGATAGTGCTAGTGTATGGGGTGATCGGAGGTCTGTACGGACCCGGTGGGTCGAAGGGCCTGTTTCCACGCTGTACCTCCAAAGCCTGAAGGCCTAAAAGCTATAAAGTATGATACAAGCCTTCAGTTGGTTAAATCCACACCAAATATCTTCCATCCTGAGTGAATTATGTAAATTATGCAGGGCATCGATGATTGTGTAATTAAGATAACATTTTAAATTCTGCAGCTAAAACAGAAGATAGTTCATCTGTTTCAGAGATTCGTTGATGTTTATGAGGGTTTGCTATCGTAATGTGAAATTGAAACATTCTGCCTTTGTACGGTCAATGATGGTGCGTTCGAGTGTGAATGCATAAGGTTGGTGGATAGGGTCTGAAATCTGTTAAAGACAAGGTTGATTCTATCATGGAAAGCTAAGCATTCAGAGGGAATGAAATATCATTCCAACTCCATTTCCTTATGAAGCTGGTGCGACTGTGTTAATGCCATAACCTGATCAAGCAGTGATCTGGAATAATATCAAATCATTCCAAGAAGGAAGCAAATCGCTTCCCCATACAATGTGCGCTTAGGTTTCTTGATGTTATCTACATGAGGATGAAAAGATGATGGGAATCTGTTTCCTTGTCCCCTTTCAACAGCTTGGGATGAATTTCATCCAGTCTTGGTGATTTACCTTTTTTAAAAAATTTAGTTTAGAGATACAGCGTGGATTCAGGCCCTTCGGCCCATCGAGTCCGCACCGACCAGCAATCCCCGCACATTAACGCCATCCTACACGAGTGACAATTTTTACATTTTTATCCCAGTTTTTATGCCAATTAACCTACAGACCTGTACGTCTTTGGAGTGTGCGAGGAAACTGAAGTTCTTGGAGAAAACCCACGCAGGTCGCGGGAAAACGTCCAAACTCCATAAAGACAATACCCGTTGTCAGGATCGAACCTGGGTCTCATGCTCTGTAAATGATTTTTAATTTAAAGGACACTGAATCCTTTAATGCATCCTCTCACATCCCATCCTATATTTTACATTTTCTCCTTTACAACAACATTGACTTAGGTTTTTAGTTTTTAGCTTTAGAGATACAGCGTGGAAACAGGCCCTTCGGCCCACCAAGTCTGCGCCAACAAGTACACTAGTTTTATCCTGCACACTAGGGGTCATTTACAGAAGCCAATTAACTTACAAACCTGTACGTATTTGGGATGTGGGAGGAAACCGGAGCAACCGGGGAAAACCCATGTCGTCACAGGGAGAACGTGAAAACTTCGTACAGACAGCACCATCAGTCTGAAGAAGGGTCCAGACCGGAAATGTGAAACGTCACCGATCCATGTTCTCTACAGATGCTGCCTGACCCGCTGAGTAATTCCGGCATTTGGTGGTTGGATAATCTATCCATCTCTGGAACTGTGTCTGAAATCAGCCTCTCACTGACTGTCCATAATCAACCCTTACAATACTATAGCCATGCCCATAGGCTCCCATTGTATACGACACAAAGTGCTGGAGTAACTCAAAGAGTCAGGTTGCATCTCTGGAGAACATAGACAGGGGACATTTCGGGTCAGGACCCTCCTTCAGTCCAGTCTGAAGAAGAGTCCCAACCAGAAATGCTGCCTGATCCGCTGAGTTACTCCAGTACCTTGTGGCTTTTTTTGTAAACCAACACCTGCATGTTTTTTGAACGACCCAGCATGGAAACAGACTCTAAGACCCACCGAGTCCATGGCGACTGTTAATCACCTATTCACACCAGTTCTATGTTATCCCAATTTTGCATCCACTCCATACAGACCAGGGGCATTTTACAGAGGCCAGTTAACCTGTAACTGGGACCTGCACTTGCAAGAGTTTAGAAGGTTGAGGGGGGACCTCATTGAAACTTACAGAATAATGAACGGCATATATAGAGTGGATGTGGAGAGGATGTTTCCACAGGTGGGAGAGTCTTGGACCAGAGCATATAGCCTCAGAATTAAAGGGCATTATTTTAGAAAGGAGATGAGGAGGAACTTCTTTAGTCAGAGGGTAGTTAATCTGTGGAACTCATTGCCACAGAAGGCTGTGAACGCCAAGCCAGTGGATATATTTAAGGCAGAGATAGACAAATTCTTGATTAGAACGGGTGTCAAGGGTTACGGGGAGAAGGCAGGAAAATGGGATTAGGAGGCAGAGATCAGCTATGATTGAATGGCGGAGTAGACTCCATGGGCCGAATGGCCTAATTCTACTCCTATAACTTGTGAACCTACAAATCTGCACGTCCCGATTGTTTATTAGTACGGGCGGCAGGGGTTATGGGGAGAAGGCAGGAGAATGGGGTTGAGAGGGAAAGGTAGATCAGCCTTGATTGAATGGCAGATAGACTTGATGGGCCGAATGGCCTAATTCTGCTCCTATCACTTATGAATGTCTTTGAGATGCGAGAACCCACACAGTCACAGGGAAAACGTACAAACTCCACACAGACAGCACCCAAGATCAGGATATTGGAGCTCTTTTGCAGCATTCAACAGATTGCATCCATTTGTAATTATTTAGCTTTAAGACTTAAGGGCCTGTCCCACTTATGCTATTTTTTTCGGCGACTTGCCGGCACCCGTCACAGCCGCAGCAGGTCTCCGAGAATTTTCAACATGTTGAAAATCCAGCGGCGACCAGAAAAAAGGTACGACTCTTTGGTCGACTATTCATGACCATACAGGCGTCACCCCGCGACATGTCTCCTGTACGGTCGTGAGTAGTCGCCCAAAGAGTCGCACCTTTTTCTGGTCGCCGCTGGATATTCAACACGTTAAAAATTTTCGGAGACCCGCTGCAACTATGACGGGTGCCGGCATGTTGCTGAAAAAAAAATCTCGTAAGTGGGACAGGCCCTTTAAGGATGCACTGTTCAAATCTCCAAGTCCCAACTCGAAACATCTCCTGTGCATTCCCTCTCCCGATTCCCACCTGACCTACCGAGTTACTCCTTTACCAAATGGTCCTTCGCTTAAGATTCCAGCATCTACAATTTCCTCTGTCTCAATGTCATTCTTTAGTTTGAATAGAGAAAATAAATGTCAGAAGATTTTGTAATGCACCTAATCACCTTTCCTTCACCTTACCTTGAAAGGTACTTCACCTTGCCTTGATTCATCATTGCCTTCTGCATGTCTTCCATTCATTCACTCATCCATTCATTCACTCATCCATTCAAGGTTTTCCCCACAGCCCACAATGGATCATTGTGGGCTCCACCTTTTCCTTGGTCATCTGACTGGCTTTGATTTTTTCTCAACATACCTTTCATTCATTTGTTCTTTGTGCCTTTTCAGACCTCTAGGTTACCTTTCCCCTGACTCTCAGTCTGAAGAAGGGTCAAAACGACCCAAAACGTCACCTACTCCTTCTCTCCAGAGATGCTGCCTGACCCGCTGAGTTACTCCAGCTTTTTGCGTCTAACTTCGGCATAAATAAAACCGATGTGCTAAATCTGTGAAATGGAAGTTTCACCAATTAAACGGGTTTTAAGAAGGATCTTAGCTAGGGCAGCTTGGTGGCGCAGCGGTAGCGTTGCAGCCTTACAGCGCTTACAGCGCCAGAGATCCAGGTTCGATCCTGGCTACGGGTGCTTGTCTGCACAGAGTTTGTACGTTCTCCCTGTGACCTGCGTGAGATTTCTCCGATAACTTCGGTTTCCTCCCACACTCCATAGGCGTACAAGTTTGTAGGTTAATTGGAATAAATGTAAAAAATGTCCCTGGTATGTGTAGGATAGTGTTAGTGCGCGGGGATTGCCGGTGGGTGCGGCTGAAGGGCCTGTTTCCGCGCTGTGTCTCTAAACTAAACTAAACTTGAAGGGATGCGAAGGTGTGAAGTGGTTTAAGGAGACGAGTGGGGGGGGGGGGGGGGTTTGAATGGTAATAAAGGCATCAGCGGTGGGCACGGCAGAGTGCGTTGGTAGCCAGGATCAGGAGCAGAATGGCAGAGGCAGCGGAAGGGAAGGCTTGAGGTGGGAACCGGGATAGTGTTAAAACATGATGAATGAGAATTTTCAATTTGAGAAATCAGTAAAGTATATCATGTATTTATGAGTCATGGTGATAATATTACTGCAGTAAATCTGCTGTATGATGATGTTTCCACTGCAGTGTGACTGCAGAACACAGCAGAAATTTCAGTTTACCGACTGACTGGGAACTTGGCCACGAAGATCATACCATATAACCATATAACAATTACAGCACGGAAACAGGCCCTCTCGGCCCTTCCAGTCCGTGTCGACCATTTGTTTTCCCCTAGTCCCATCTACCTGCACTCAGACCATACCCCTCCATTCCCTTCACGTCCATATACCTATCCACTTTACTTTTCAATGTTAAAATCAATCCTGCCTCCACCACTTCTGCTGGAAGCTCATTCCACACAGCCACCACCTACTCCTATATTCAATGCTCTGATTTATAAAGGCCAGCACACCAAAGGCTTTCTTTACCACCCTATCTACATGCGATTCCACCTTCAGGGAACTATGCACAGTTATTCCTAGATCCCTCTGTTCCACAGCATTCCTCAATTCCCTACCATTTACCATGTACGTCCTATTTTGATTTGTCCTGCCAAGATGTAGCACTTCACACTTAACAGCATTAAACTCCATCTGCCATCTTTCAGCCCACCTTTCCAAATGGCCCAAATCTCTCTGTAGACTTTGAAAATCTACTTCATTATCCACAACACCACCTATCTTAGTATCATCTGCATACTTACTTATCCAATTTTCCACCCCATCATCCAGATCATTGATGTACATGACAAACAAAAAGGTTTGATTGGCAATCGCTTGACGACTTGTCCAAAATGGACTGAAGCGCTGTGTCTTGTACCCCCCGGTCTGAAACAACCTGACTGATCTATCTCTCCCTCTCAACCCCATTCTCCTGCCTTCTCACAACCCCTTGACACCCGCACCAACCAAGAATCAGTACGTGGGCTTGTCGGCTGATTGGCCTCTGCAAAATGCTCCTGGTGTTCATCGTGACTTTTCCGTTTTAAAAGTTGCGTCATGATATTTTGGCTATGGATGCCAGGCTCAAAGGACTACACGACACAAAATGCCGGTCTAACTCAGCGGGACAGGCAGCATCTCTGGAGAGAAGGAATGGGTGACGTTTCGGGTCGAGACCCTTCTTCAGGCTGAGAAGGGTCTCGACCCGAAACGTCACCCATTATCTTCTCTCCAAAGATGCTGCCTGTCCCGCTGAGTTAGTCCAGCATTTTGTGTCTACGATTCGATTTAAACCTGCATCTGCAGTTCTTTCCTACACAATATGCGAGACCCGAGACTATTTCCATGGTGTTCAGTTTAGTTTAGTTTAGTTTAGAGATACAGCTCGGCATCAGGCCCTTCGGCCCACTGAGTCCGTGCCGACCACTGATCCCCGCACATTAACACTACCCTACACACACTAGGGGCAATTTATAATTAAACCAAGCCAATCAGCCTACACCTTTGGAGCGTGGGAGGAAACCGAAGATCTCGGAGAAATCCCACGTGGTGTCGGGGAGAACGTACAAACTCCGTACAGGCAGCGCCCGTAGTTGGGATCGATCCCGGGTCTCTGGCGCTGCGAGCGCTGTAAGGCAGCAACTCTACCGCTGCGCCACCGTGCCGCCCTGTTGCAAGAGGTTAGCAGATACATTTATGTTTCATTTCAACATGGGTTCCATGCAATTAGCTTTCAGATGCAGGGATCGTCAGATACTGTAACAATCTTCCACACCCATTATCGTGGCCTATAATCCTGCTCTTGTGAGTTCTGCAAGGTTTGGCAAGGCAGCGCCAGCATTTAAATTGTCAAATCTACATTCTCTATCAGGATGATTCAGACATCGATCTCACTGCTTGTAGCTGAAACAAAGCTGATATTAAACAGCCAGGCAGTGCCGTAAATTCTGTGCAGAAGTGTCATCTGAACATTGATTTGTCACAGTGTGCGAAGGAACTGCAGATGCTGTTTTGTAGGTTAATTGGCTTGGTGTAAATCCAGAGGGCGTGTGTGGGATAGTGTTAGTGTGCAGGGATCGCACGTCGGTGAGGACTCTGTGGACCGAAGGGCCTGTCTCCACGCTGTCTCTCAAAACTAAACTAAAAGCTAAACAGGCAGGTGGACTAGCGTAGATGGGGCATTTTCGCTCTGCATGGACAAGTTGGGCCGAAGGGCCCGTTTCCACGCTGTGTGACGTCATGATTTTAAGGACCTATCTTTTGTAAATCCATGGGTAGGAAGGAACAGCAGATGCTGGTTTAAACCGAAGATAGACACAAAATGCTGGAGTAACTCAACGGGGGACAGGCAGCAGCCCTGCAGAGAAGGAATGGATGACGTTTCAGCCTGAAGAACGGTCTCGACCCGAAACCTCACCATTTCCTTGTTCTTTGTGCCTTTTCATACCTCTAGGTTACCTTTCCCCTGACTCTCAGTCTGAAGAAGGGTCAAAACAACCCAAAACGTCACCTACTCCTTCTCTCCAGAGACGCTGCCTGTCTCGCTGAGTTACTCCAAAATGTTGTGTCTATCATTGATTTGTCACGCAAGATTTTGGGTTGAGTTGTGGTTCAGCAGACTGCTTGGTAATGTCAAAGCTGCAGGGTGCCATCGGTAGGTCACCGTCTGCTTTCCTCTCTTGCTCTGTCAAGGGTAACTCCGATGGGAGCAGTGCAGAACAGCACCTCATATTTCACTTGGGCAGCTTACAACCCATTTGAATTCTCAAACTTCAAGTAACGCTTGTGTCCCCTCTCTCTTCGTCCCTCCCCCAACCTAGTCGTTGTTCTATTTCAATGTGGTCCTGGCGAGTTTCACTTTCTGTAACCTGTTTTCACCTAGTCCACAGCCAACAATGGCCTGTTTCATGTATCATCATTACTTTTTTGCATTTTTTAAGTTAATTTGTTCTGTATCTATATTGGGGTGGCACGGTGGCATAGAGGAAGAGTTGCTGCCTTATGCCCCTGTCCCACTTAGGAAACCTGAATCGGAAACCTCAGGAGACTTTGCGCCCCACCCAAGGTTTCCGTGAGGTTCCCGGAGGATCCTGGAGGTTTTTGTCAGTCTCCCTAATGGTCGAAAGTGGTTTCCGTTTTAAAAATCGGTAATTTTTTAGTCGAAGCCGGTTGCGATGCTAGTTGTAGGTGGTTGGCGGAGGACAAAAACCTCCGGGAATCGCACGGAAACCTTGGGTGGGACGCAAAGTCTCTAGAGGTTTCCGTTCAGGTTTCCTAAGTGGGACAGGGGCATTACAGCGCAAGAGACCCGGGTTCGATCCTGACTACGCCTGCTGCCTGTACGTTCTCCCCGTGACCGGCGTGGGTTTTCTCCGAGATCTTTGGTTTCTTCCCACACTCCAAAGATGCACAGGTGTGTAGGTTAATTGGTTTGGGATTCATGTAAATTGTCCCTAATGTGTGTAGGATAGTGTGAATGTGCGGGGATCGCTTGTCGGTGCGGACTCAGTGGGATGAAGGGCCTGCTTCCACGCTGTATCTCTAAGCTAAACTAAAAATCTCTCTATTTCACCATCTATGTCTCTTGTTTCCCTTTCCCCCCCCCCCCCCCCCCCCCCCCCCCCCCCCGACTCTCAAGAAAGCTAATGAAGTTGGCCTTCATAACGAGAGGATTTGAGCATTGGAGTAAAGAGGTCCTTCTGCAGTTGTACAGGGCCCTGGTGAGACCACATCTGGAGTATTGTGTGCAGTTTTGGTCACCTAATTTGAGGAAGGATACCCTTGCTATTGAGGGAGTGCAGAGTAGGTTCACGAGGTTAATCCCCGGGATGGCGGGACTTTTCATACGAGGAAAGACTGGGCTTGTATTCGTTGGGGTTGAGAAGTATGAGAGGGGATCTTTCAGAAACATATAAAATGTTAAAAAGGACTGGAAAAAGCTAGATAAATGTTCCCAATGTTGGGGGAGTCCAGAAGCAGGGGCCACAGTCTAAGAATAAAGGGGAGGCCATTTAAAACTGAGATGAGAAAAAAACATTTTCACCCAAAGAGTTGTGAATTTGTGGAATTCTCTGCCACAGAAGGCAGCGGAGGCCGATTTACTGGATGAATTTAAAAGAGAGTTGGATAGAGCTCTTGGGTCTAGCGGAATCAAGGGATATGTGGAGAAGGCAGGCACGGGTTACTGATTGTGGATGATCAGTCATGATCACAATGAATGGTGGTGCTGGCTCGAAGGCTCTAATGGCCTCCTCCAGTTCCTATTTTCTATGTTTTTATGTTTCTCAGTCTGAAGAAGATTCTCGACCTGAAACGTCATCTATTCCTTCTCCCCAGAGAAGCTGCCTTCACCGCTGCGCCACCGTGCCGCCCATTTAGGGCGGGCGTTTGTCCCATATCCTTCTAAACCTCTCCTTCTTGAATTACTGATGGAATTTATGTTCAGAAGGTGAAAAATGAGGGTCAGATCAATCATGTATATTGACTTCCAAAAAGAATTCCAAAAACATTCTGGGAATCGTTCATTAAAATGGAAACTCAGGAAAGTGAAGACTAGTAAACTGGAAAAGGAGCATTCATAAGGTCATGTGATAGGAGCAGAATTACGCCATTCGGCCCATCAAGTCTACTCCGCCATTCAATCATGGCTGATCTATCTCTCCCTCCTAACTCCATTCTCCTGCCTTCTTCCTCATAACCCTCCACCCATACTAATCATGAATTTATCTATTTCTGCCTTAAAAATATCCATTGACTTGGCCTTCACAGCCTTCCATGGCGATGAATTGCTCAGATTCATCACCCACTTCTATGATTGAAAAAATGCCTCCTCATCTCCTTCCTAACGGAATGTCCTAATTCTGAGGCCATGGCATCTGGTGCTAGACTCACGCACTGGTGGAAAATGTTCTCTCCACCTCCACTCTATCCAGGCCCGGGTTCGATCCTGACCTGGGACTGCTCTCTGTGTGGTGTTTGCACGTTCTTCCTGTGACCACGTGGGTTTTCCACCAGGAGCTCCGGTTTCCTCCCACACTCCAAAGACATACAGGTTTGTAGGCTAATTGGGCTCCGACTAAAGAAATTCCTCCTCACCTCCTTCCTAAAGACACGTCCTTTTATTCTAAGGCGTGGAGAGAAAAATTGGTAGATTTGCAACGGTCTTGGGACTGCAACTATTATTTACTTTTCACTGCAGTTACAAGTGATTCATATAATAGGATGTAAGGTTGCATTAACCTGGTTGCTGATGACTCACTGAGAGGGTTCATGGTAAATTGGCAGAGATATTAATAGTTTGGTTTAGTTTGGAGATACAGCGCAGAAACAGGCCCTTCGGCCCACCGGGTCCGCACCGACCAGCGATCCCCGCACATTAACACTATCCGACACTGAGGATTCGTAAGTAGCAGAGCAGCTACATCTCAGATCAGGTCGGGGGGCGTTCCCCCCGCCACGGGTCCCATGTAATCCCGTGCTACCTGCTCCATGGTCGGATAGTCGGCGACTAAACCGTCTCCCCCACCTGGTTTGCCAGGTGAGGAGGGGGCTGTGGACCCCCAGCAGGACCAAAAGCAAGACCTGACAAAGGGCAGATGAGCTTCTAGCGAGCCAACGGCCATCCACGCTTCAGTAGAAGTTGCGATCACGGTCGTACACGGCATTGTAAGGAACGATGATAAAACACACACACACACCAACATCCTAGACTTCCAGCGGCGGAAGTCTGCAGGAACTGGAGGACGGAGATGTGTGGTGCGTCCGTCACCGTTCCCGTTGGAAACCAGCACCACTGCATCTTTTTGTGTAACCACTGCGTCGCTAATGTTTTCACCGATGATGAATGAATGAATGAACGCACTAGGGACAATTTTTTCACATTTTTATACCAAGCCAATTAACCTACAAACCTGTCCGTCTTTGGAGCGTGGGAGGAAACCGAAGATCTTGGAGAAAACCCACGCAGGTCACGAGGAGAACGTAGAAACTCCGTAAAGACAGCACCCGTAGCCAGCATTGAACCCGGGTCTCCGTCGCTGTCAGCACTGCATGGCAGCAACTCTACCGCTGCGCCTCTGTGCCCCCATAGAGAGAACTAATTGGCAAATCTGTGGTAAGGCCTGGATAAATGTTTGGGTCAGAACCCATCTTCTAACTGATGCCCGGGCCCCGACCCAAAACATCATCTGTCCATTCCCTCTACAGATGCTGCATGACCTATTGGGTTTCTCCAGCACTTAGTGCTTTACTTAATATTCCAGCATCTGCAATCCCTTCTATCTCTGTTCCCATGTACCTGACGTTGCTATGTTGGGGATGTATTCTCAAGTTGATCCTCTCTTCCAACCTAAAATCTCCCATAGGGCGGCACAGCGGTAGAGTTGCTGCCCTACAGCGCCAGAGACCCGGGTTGGAACCCGACTACTGGGGAGATGCTAACTGCATTTCGCTGTCTCTGTACTGTACACTGCACAATGACTATTTTACTTCGGAGTCACGTGAGTGACTTTGTGAAGACCCCGCCAGCACGCATGCGCGACATATCGTCGACCGCATGCGAAGCGACAGGCAGGGAGGAGGGTCGCTCCTCTACTGCAACGGACCTGCAGGTAAGGAACAACTAACCTGAGGTCGATTTTTTTTTCACCCAGGGACTCTGTGCAACAGAGGACCCCACCAACGGGCCGCTTCGAGACTGACTGCGGACCCGGCAGGATCCGGGCTTACAGACTCGCCGTTCGGTAGCGACGGCAGAGCAGCAGCCCGACTCAACACCGCAGCCCCCAGGATCACCTCGGACTGACGGCAACGCTACCCGGAAGTCGGGAAAGCCCGTGAACCAGGAGAGTCCGGGCTCGGAGACTGCCATTCGCGAGTAGCGAAGGCAGAGCAGGAGCTCCGACTCAACGCCGCAGGAATACCACGGACTGACGGCAACGCTACCCGGGAGAGGTAGCGAAGACAGAGCCGGGGCCCCGACTCACTACATAGGTGGAGACCTGCCGTTAGCGGGAGTATATATTCCCACATGAGAGTCTGGTCACCATGGGAGCTGGGGGGGGGGGGGGGGGGGGGGGGGGGGGTGGGAGTGCGCTCCTCCACCGGCAGCTTCAAAAAGGCCCTCAGGTAAGTTATACTAACCTTGAGTTGCTTAGCTTCTGTAGTAGACTTTGCTTACAGAAACGATGGATGGGGACCAGAATGAAGGCATCGAAGCATGCCTCCAAGGGCCACGGGACTTCGGATGGGAGTCAGTGGCCACTATCCTCGGAGCTGCCCGCAACACCGGCAGCACCCGACTCTCCACCACGGCTGGCTATGGAACCACATGGTGATAGGAGCGTTGCGCGGGAGCAGGGTAGGCAAGACCCTGACTCCCTACCGCTATTGCCCAAACATCACCAGGCCAGCGGAAGACAGGTGCGTAAACCCGTGCCTCGTTCAACGGCACGTTCTGTTTCCCCTCTGTTACAGGTCTCCAGAGGGCAGACCAGGGGGGAAAGCCGCACCGAGGTCGAGAAGCCCCGCTGCAGCGGCCGGCATCGACATGCCACCGGAGAAGTCTGCCAGATCGCGGACCGGTGACGTACCTGCTGGGAAGTCGGGGAGCCCCGCAGGAGCGGGAGGTACCGGCTCACCACCGGGGCAGGCTGCCAGAGTGCAGGCCGGTGGCGGTGTATTTCGGTCGTGTGGCCCCGCTGAGGCAGCTGGCAGCGACTATGCGCCGTCTCAGTCCCATATAACCGGGACTGGCGGTAAGCCCGTGCGCGGATGTCGGGGAGCCCCGCTGCGGCGGCCGGCACCGACTCGTCTCCGCTTCCGTCATCCAGACAACGGCGGACTAGCGGCATGCCCGTGCGGGAGTCGTGAGCCCCGCAGGAGCGGCAGGCAGCGACTACCTGCCAAGGTACCCTAGACATCACCTCGACAAGGTGCGGTCCGTTGGCAGAAGCCCCAGTAGTTCTGGAGAACCTGGGGGAAGTCGACTTGTCGTCCGCAGATGCGGCGGCGGTCGCATGGAGCGAATGGTCGAGCAGTTGCTCGAACGGGACCTTCTCCATCAAGAGCCTTTGCCCCTAGGATCTAGGAGACACACAGCAGAACCACCTAATATCTCTCCCTTATCAAAAGGGAGTGCCAGAAGTCAGCCGTTAGGTGACTTTTGAAGAGGGGTTGGCACAAGAACCGATGTTGCCAGAGATGTCTGAAGGAACTACTGGAAGGAGTGTCAACATTCGCCCAATCAGGCGTGGAACATGCGTCAACCCCACATCCCAGCAACACAACAAACACAAAAGCCTAGAGCATCAAGCCCGCCGATAACCATGGAGGTAAGGGGGTCTGGTTCTCTTGGGAGTGCTGCATGTATGAAGTAGAAGGGAGGTTGCGTACATTCTGGGATGCATGGGGTTTTGATTGTCACTATCCCAGGGAACAAGCAACAGACATAGAGGCATATAACAGCCTTGCTTGCACCAGGAAACTGACTATTAGACATGCTGCTAAGGTGATTGGGAAGCTTGTAGCTATATTTTAGCTACACAATTTGGGCCGTTACACTATCAAAACTTGCAAAGACCAAAATCTCAGCATTAAAAGCAAATGCTGGACATTTTGACAGGCCTATGCAGCTGCCAAACAAGGCAAAATTGAGCTACAATGATGGATTAACAATGTTTGTGATTGTTTAATCCCATCAGTCGTGTTACAAACCGACACAAGCACCCAGGGCTGGGGAGCTACCGACACCACTTCCAGTGGTGACGGCAGATGGGATTTGCACGAGTCTACTTTTCTTCAATCACAAGGAACCATATGGAAATGCTGGGAGCATGTCACAGGCTGCGAGCTTACCGCACTACTCTGCATCATACGCATGTCCATCTTCAAATAAATAATACCACTGAGGTGGGGTATTTAAACCATATGGGTGGTGTTAAGTCAATATCTTGTGATGAATTGGCAAATTTAATTTGGATATCAGCTATGTACCTTCCGGGTAAGCTCAATACAGTGGCAGACACCAGGTCACGAGTATTAATAACGAGTGGATGTTGAACCTCCAAATATTTGCTAAAATTATAGCCAAATATGGAACACCAGATATCGACCTTTTTTTTGCGTCCAGGTTGAACCATCAGATACCAACATATGTCTCTTGGGAACCAGGTCCTGGGGCAGTGGCGATGGACGTGTTCTCGCTACATTGGGGGGAAATAGGGTTTCTATGCTTTTCCCCCCATTCTGCCTCATTAGTCGGGTATTGCAGAAAAATCAACTAGATTCTGCAACAGGCATGCTGATAATACTCGGCTGGCCCACACAACCATGGTACCCGGTGGTCCACAATATGATTAAAGAACCATGGGCACAGGTACCAAATGCCCGAATTTAGTGACCAATCCCATAACAGGGGAAAATCATTTGTGCCAAGGTCATCTGAACCTGTTGGCTTGCAGGTTCTGAAGAGGCCACTACTGAAATTCGGGCTGTCATCACCATGGACATCATAACAGCATCGTGCAGAACACCTACAACTCTGCTACGATCTCCAATGTGCTGGAATAAAAAACAAAAAGAAAAATCCTCGCAGGCCTTCGTTATGATGAGGCCCTCAGTTACAGTGCCATAACAGTGCCAGGAGAGCACTGTCATCCTATCTCAACATTGGAGTGGGATCTCACCAGCTGGTATCCAATCTATGAGGGGTGTATTCAATTCCAACCCTCCCCGCCCACGATATAATTTACCTGGGATATAGGGGTGTTGACCCTACTCAGGAGCTGGCCGCCTATGACGGATTTACCACTGGACTAACTCACCTTCAAAGCGGTGATGTTAATGGCACTGACCACAGCACAACGGGTCCAGACTCTACAGAAACTAAAACTGGATAGAATGGTCTTAACCCCCAATAAAGTGACTTTCTTTATAGATGAGTTGCTTAAACAACAGACCTGGGACTACAGGACTGAAAATGGAATACCTCATTGACGTAAGACTCTGTATAACCACCTACATCCGACATTATATTAATGTCACACACACCATCAGGAATATGGAGATGGGTCTGTTTAACAGCCATGAAAACCCACATCACAGGGTGACGGTGCAGACTATCTCCAGGTGGCTCAGGGTGGTATTTGGTGCAGCAGGTAAGACACTAACATTATTAAATCTCATTCTACCAGGGCTGCATCCACATCAGCGGCGAGGACCATGGAGGTACCCATGGATCATGTCCTAGCAATAGTGGGCTGGGCCAGTGAAGCTACATTTCAGCGTTTTTATAACAAACGTGTGGCCGCTCCCGCAACGTTTGCGGAGTCAGTTTAAGTGCTGTTCCCTAAACGTTTGTCCCCAAGTTCAGGGGTTTATTGTTTGTATTAATAAATATGTTATTATTTTTCAGCTTGTTCAAGTCTGAAATACGTTAACATACTTCCTCCATCAGGAATCAGTGTGTGAGCATGGACGTGGTCCAGGGCATGGAATCACAGAGCTTTGAAATCTTCACAAAGTCACCTACGTGACTCCGAAGTAAAATAGTAAGATTAAACAAGAACTTACCAGTTTGAAGTTTGATCTTTATTTTATGAGCAGTTGCGATGAGGGATTTCGTGCCCTCCGGTCCCAACCCTCCATCATAAGGTCAACTGGTATATTAGAGTCTCTTAAATCTTACTATCTTCAGTCATTTGCTGTTATCTGTGATTCCACACTGCTGCTTTTAAGAATGTCGCGCATGCGTGCTGGCGGGGTCTTCACGAAAACCCTCATCGCAACGCCTCATAAAATAAAGATCAAACTTCAAACTGGTAAGTTCTCATTTAATCTTACTTTTAAAGATTGAATTGAATCTGTACGGAGTTTGCACGTTCTCCCCGTGACCTGCATGGGTTTTCTCCAGGTGCTCCGGTTTCCTCCCACACTCCAAAGACATGCAGATTTTTAGGCTCATTTTCTCTGGTAAAATTATAAACTATCGCTAGGGTGGGTAGGATAGTGCTAGTGTACGGGAGGATGACTGGTCGGTGTGGACTCGGTGTATCAAAAGGCCTGTTTACCCGTTGTACCTCTAAACCAAAGAGACACAAATATCTGGAGTAACTCAACGGGTCCGACAGCATCTCTGGAGAAAAGGAATAGGTGACGTTTCGGGTCGAGTCCCTTCTTCATACTAAACCGAAGCTAAACCTAAAATAGCACCATCTTGATTATATGAATCCCTCTTGTATGTCTATGACATGGACATTGAATCCCATTAGAAGAAGCGCATGAGATGTGTTTGGATAATTTTGATTCCCTTTTGCTATTTTGCTGTCATGTTGGTCGTTACTCAAACTGCACCAGCTGCCTCTCGTTTGACATAATCACCATTTCGCAGACTTTAAACCCGTGTCGCGTGTTAAATGACGGAATGTTAATTTCTTTCCTTCTGGAGATCCCGCAGTTCAAAGCTTGCTCGCGCAGCAAGGCCTATCATCGTCTAACAGATTGAAAACGGGAGCGGTGTCGCCAGGACAGGAAGAGACAAAAGCAAGCAGGGAGAAAGGCATCGGTTTATAAGACCAATGGCTGCATTCAGGCGAATCCCTCGACTCCGATGAAACGCTGGAGGCGGCTTAGACCTCCTGCTGGTCTCTCTAAAAATGAAGCTTATCTGACACTCGGTAGAAAATAAAGTTAATGGATTTTTAGCAGGCAGCGAAAGAAACCGAATCTAATCTCCTTAAAATGCTCAGACTTTAAACTTGGCCCAAATGACTGGGATTACTTGGAATTAGCATGACATCCAAAGCCAAGTTAGATTTTAATTTTAATTGGTTCATTATTTACTCTCTGGTACGTTTCTAAGGCTCATCAGAGAGTGAGAATGCCACGGTGTGAGGCCTGACTGTCACCACATCCCTGCACACTTGAGGGCAGTCAGTTCTCGTCCCAGAGTCAGCGTGCAAGGCTGTCTGGTGTGGGACGGAACTGCAGACGCTGGTTTAAAGCGGACACAAAAAGCTGGAGTAACTCGGCGGCTCAGGCAGCATCTCCGGAGAAAAGGAATGAGGTGACGTTTCGGGTCGAGACGCTGCTTCAGTCTGGGGAGTAGACGTTCACACTCAAATCACTCCGTTATTTTCAGCATAACCATGTCCAAAGGTTGGACATCATTTTCAGTAACTACGGCACGATGGCGCAGCGGTAGAACCGCCTCCTCACAATGCCCGGGAACCGGGCTTGATCCTGTCCTCGGGCGCTGTCAATGTGGAGTTCGCGTGTTCTCCCTGTGACGCTCGGGTTTCCTTTTCCTCTTCCATCCAAAAGACGAGAGGGTTGGCAGGTTAATTGGCTTCTGTGAATTGTGAATTGTCCCCAGTGTATAGGATAGTGTCAGTGGACGGGGTAATCGCTGGTCGGCATGGACTTGGTGGGCCGAAGGGCCTGTTTCCATGCTGTATCTGTGAAGTCTAAAGTCTAAAGAATACGAGATTGGGCTGATCTAGCATTTAGAGGCAAGGTCTAAAAACTGGCGCCATCTCATTTAGCAATTAGGAAACTTTTCAATACACATTTAGTTCAGTTTTTGTTTAGTTTAGAGATGCAGCGTGGAAACAGGCCTTTTGGCCCACCGGGTCTGCAATGACCAGCGATCGCTGCAAACTAACGCTATCCTACACACACTAGGGTCAATTTTTAGAGGCCAATTAACCCACAAACCTGCCCTGTCTTTGGAATACTTTACTTTGGAGATACAGCGTGGAAACAGGCCCTTCGGCCCATTGAGTCCATGCCGATCAACGATTACCCACACACTAGTTCTATCCCACACACTAGGTACAATTTGCAGAAGACAATTAACCGACAAACCCGCCCGCCTTTGGAGTGTGGGAGGAAACCGGAGCACCCGGAGAAAACCCACGCGGTCACGGGGAGAACGCACAAACTCCGTACGGACAGCACCCATGGTAAGGATTGAACTCGGATTTCTGGCGTTGTAATCTGGGGGTCCTTATACATCAGTCTATGAAAGTAAGCATGTAGGTACAGCAGGCAGTGAAGAAAGCGAATGGCATGTTGGCCTTTATAACAAGAGGAATCGAATATAGGAGCAAAGAGGTCCTTCTGCAGTTGTACAGAGCCCTAGTGAGACCACACCTGGAGTATTGTGTGCAGTTTTGGTCCCCTAATTTGAGGAAGGACATTCTTGCTATTGAGGGAGTGCAGCGTAGGTTTACAAGGTTAATTCCCGGGATGGCGGGACTGTCATATGCTGAGAGAATGGAGCAGCTGGGCTTGTGCACTCTGGAGTTTAGAAGGATGAGAGGGCATCTCATTGAAACATATAAGATTGTTAAGGGCTTGGACACGCTAGAGGCAGGAAACATGTTCCGGATGTTGGGGGAGTCCAGAACCAGGGGCCACAGTTTAAGAATAAGGAGTAAGCCATTCAGAACAGAGATGAGGAAACACTTTTTCTCACAGGGAGTGGCGAGTCTGTGGAATTCTCTGCCTCAGAGGGCGGTGGAGGCAGGTTCTCTGGATGCTTTCAAGAGAGAGCTAGATAGGGCTCTTAAAAATAGCGGAGTCAGGGCATTATGGTCAGTGCAAACACCATGGGCTGAAGGGCCCAATTCTGTGCTGTACTGTTCTATGTTCCGAACTGCTTCATTCTGTACTTGAAAATGTTATTTAACTCTGCTAACAATGCCTGTTGCTTTCAGATAATCTGTACAAACAACCTTTCCCTTTCCCCTCTTCCTTTAATCCTAATTGCTGTCTCCCTTCGCAAGCGGCTCAAAGCATAATTATGCCTCTGCTCTCCCTCACAGCAGTTCAACTCGGGGTATAATTTAGAAGCAAGTGGCTCGTGGCTTCTCTTGAATTGAGACCAATTGAAGATATTTAACGACAACTGCTAGTGGTATATTTAATGAAGCTTGTCCCGATGAAACGATGACTCAAATACTTCCTGCGTCAAATTAATATCATTGAAATTAGGTCACTGGCTAAATGCATTATTTACTTGTACAATATTTCCAGGCATTCCTAGAAACGTCTGCAGAGCCGTGAAACAGTCGATGGTTGATATATGAATAAACAAAAGGCTTTAAAGAAGGTTAGGGCATCTGCTAAAATAAAAAGGAGGAGAACTTCCCTCCCGTTAAGGGTAGGGAAGATTCAAACAAGAGGGCATGACATGAGAATTAAGGGACAGAAGTTTAGGGGTAACGTGAGGGGGAACTTCTTTACTCAGAGGGTGGTGGCTGTGTGGAATGAGCTTCCAGCAGAAGTGGTGGAGGCAGGATCGATTTTAACATTTAAAAGTAAAGTGGATAGGTATATGGACGGGAAGGGAATGGAGGGGTATGGTCTGAGTGCAGGTAGATGGGACTAGGGGAAAACAAATGGTCGGCACGGACTGGAAGGGCCGAGAGGGCCTGTTTCCGTGCTGTAATTGTTATATGGTTAACTATTTTTTGGACAAGGACAAAGGTTCCCACTGTGGGGGAAGGCATCAAAAGTCCAGTCCCCGTCCCCGTTCACCCATAGTCGGGCCTTTTGAGGCCTCCGCAGTCGCCGCTACGTCAGCCCGATGCTTCAGGCCCTCCCGCCGGGTGATGATGCTCTGGCGCCGGATGAACACTGTCAGCGGCTCGGAATGTGTGGAGCGGCCGCCTCCTCCCCGGAGACCACAGCCCCCGAGGTCCACGGGCCGCGCTGGTCGGAGCTCCACCTCTGGCGACCTCGTCGCGAGATCCCAGGCGACGCGGCGTTCAAAGCTCAGCGCCGCCTGCGGTTGGAAGCTCCCGCAGACCGCAGCTCCGCGATGTTGGAGTCGGTGGTCCCAGCCCTCCGGAGCCCACCGCACGGCGACCCGGGCAAGGCATCGCCCGCTCCACGATGTGTGTGAAGAATATTAAACTAGAGCTAGACACAAAATGCTGGAGTAACTCAGCAGGTCAGGCAGCATCTATGGAGAGAAGGAATGGGTGAAGTTTCGGGTCGAGACCCTTCTTCAGACAGAGTCAGGGAGGGGGGAGGCTAAAAGCGTGGCTTTAACTCTCCACATTATCATCCATATCTCTCGTTTCTCTGATCCCTAACCGGTCCGAAGAAGGGTCTCGACCCGAAACGTTACCCATTCCATCTCTCCAGAGATGCTGCCTGCCCTCCGCTGAGTTACTCCAGCTTTTTGTGTCTGTTTGGAAGTTTGGGAAGATGCAGAACAAAGCCAGAATTAGCCTAGAGTGGCTGCCTTACAGTAACACTGGCTTTCCCTCACTCTCCATCCCTCTCCGACCAGTCCGACTGTCCTCCGACATTTTAGTTTAGTTTAGTTCAGAGATACAGCGCGGAAACAGGCCCTTTGGCCCACCGGGTCCGCGCCGACCAGCGATCCCCGCACATTAATACCTACACCCACTAGGGACAATTTTTACATTTATACCAAGCCAATTCACATACAAACCTGTACGTCTTTGGAGTGTGGGAGGAAACCGAAGATCTCGGAGAAAACCCACGCTGGTCACGGGGTGAAGGTACAAACTCCGTACGGACAGCACCCGTAGTCGGGATCAAACCCGAGTCTCCGGCGCTGCATTCACTGTAAGGCAGCAACTCTACCGCTGTGCCACCGTGACCGCCCTAATAAAGCAAACGGAGATTTTATCACCTTCCCCAAGCTACCAATGATCTATTCTATATTTTCCTTGATTATAATCCCCTTTGATGTCTCGTTTTCACACCTTAAACTTCCTTATCTCTGTGTCGCCCTCTCCTCTGACTCTCAGTCTGAGGAAGGGTCTCGACCCGAAACGCCACCCGTTCCTTCTCTCCAGAGAAGCTGCCTGTCCCACTGAGTTACTCCAGCATTTTGGGTCGATCTACTGTGCAAACAAGCACCTGCAGTTCCTTCCTACACGTCGATGCAGGCTCTGCCTTATTCTTAATCTTCCCTTACCTCTAGCTTCCCTCTCCCTTGATTCCTAATCTGATGAAGGGTCTCGATCCGAAACGTCACCTATTCCTATTCCTTCTCTCCAGAGATGCTGCCTGACCTGCTGAGTTACTCCAGCAATTTGTGGCCATCTTCAATGTTAGCACCGTTGCGCTGTAACCTACCCAGGTGGAATATGAGATGCTTTCCTTCATGCTAGCTCGGTAACCTGTGGCACTGTGCCTTTAACCAGCTGGGTGACAGCATCGGGCTCATGAGAATATGGTCTGCGGGACCTCATCAGGGATGTAATGCTGAGGCTCTATAAGGCGCTGGTCAGGCCGCATTTGCAGTATTGCGAGCAATTTGGGCACCGTATCTGAGGAAGGATGTGCTGGCTCTGGAGAGGGTCCAGAGAAGGTTTGCAAGAACGATCCCAGGAATGAGTAGGTCAACCTACGATAAGCGTCTGTCGGCACTGGCCCTCTACTCGCTGGAATTTAGAAGATTGAGGGGGGACCTCATTGAAATCTACAGAATAGTGAAAGGCCTGGACAGAGTGGATGTGGAGAGGATGTTTCCACTAGTGGGAGAGTCTCAGACTAGAGGTCATAGCCTCAGAATTAAAGGACGTTCTTTAGGAAGGAGATGAGGTGAGATTTCTTTAGTCAGAGGGTGGTGAATCTGTGGAAATTGTTGCCACAGAAGGCTGTGGAGGCCGTCAGCGGATATATTTAAGGCTGAGATAGATAGATTATTGATGAGTGCCGGCGTCAGAAGTAATGGGGAGAAGGCAGGAGAATGGGGTTAGGAGGGAGAGATGGATCAGCCATGATTGAATGGCGGAGTAGACTTGATGGGCCGAGTGGCCTAATTCTACTCCTATTCCTTATGACCCAAAGACCTTAACATCTTCCCGACTTGGAAATATTTTGCTTTTCATTTATCCTCAGTTGCTCAGACTCCTGAAGTGCATTAGGGCGACACGGTGGCGCAGTGGTAGAGTTGCTGCCTTACAGGGCTCACAGCGCCAGAGACCCGGGCTCGATCCCGACCATGGGTGCTGTCTGTACGGAGTTTGCACGTTCTCTCCGTGACCGCGTGGGTCTTCTCCGACATCTTCGGTTTCCTCCTACACTCCAAAGACCGTAAAGGTTTGTAAGCTAAATGACTAGGTATAAAATGTAAGATTGTCCTTAGTGCGTGTAGGGTAGTGTTATTAGGCGCAAGAAAGAACTGCAGATGCAGGTTTAAATCAAAGTTAGACACGAAATGCTGGAGTAACTCAGCGGGTGAGGCAGCATCACTGGAGAGAAGGAATGGGCGCCGTTTCGGGTTGAGACCCTTCTTTCTTTGTCACGTGACTAGGCACAGTGAGATTCTTTGCTTGCATACACAATAGCGGCCACCTACGGCCCTGACAAAGTTACTAAGCACGCCGGCTCCCCCTTTTGTCCCTCCTCCCCACCACCCACCGCAGCTCCCCCATGGTGAAGCCCCATTGTCTTTTGTTATCCCCCCTCTAATGTCCATTGTCCCCCCCCCTTCTTTCACGGCAGTCCCCCCCCCCATTCCATTGTTCTACCCCCTCCCTCAGGGCGGTCCTCCACGCTCTCATCGACCGTCGACCGCCACCGTGGCCCCATCGTCGCGAGGCTTCACCCGCTGCCGCCGCCGAGGATGTGCGGGGATCGCTGGCCAGCATGGACTCAGTGGGCCGAAGGGCCTGTGTCGGCGCTGAATCTCTACACTAAACATGACCACATCACGGAGCAGTGAGCTGCGGTGGATCGAGACTGGCGCACCATCATTATCCTGAGGGTAATTAAATGGCGGCAATAAATATTGGCCTCACCAGTGATGCCCAGATCTTGTGAATGATTTATTAAAAGAAAATCAATTCTCTCATCTGACTTGTTCCTTTCTGGTGTAGATTTATAGACTCGGCTCCTGGAGGTTTCTTGACTCTTTTGCTTTCACTGGAGTTTGTGCATCGGTAGAAATGTTTTCCTTTCTATTTCCCACTCTTTGCAAGCTACAAGGCTTCGGTGTGACCTGGTCAAGGTGCTTATCTTGCGATCGCTCTCTCAGTCAACTGAGATGTGGTGGTTTCACCGCTTTAGCTTAGTTTAGTAGAGAGATACAGCGCAGATACAGGCCCTTCGGCCCACCAAGTCCACACACCGCACCGACCAGCATGTCCCATCTACACTAGTCCCACCAGCCCACGTTTGGCCCATATCCATCTAAACCTGTCCTGTCCTTTGCGCTGTAGATTGACACAAAAAATTGGAGTAACTCAGCAGGACAGGCAGCACCTCTGGAGAGAAGGAATGGGTGACGTTTTGGGTCAAGACCCTTCTTCAGAGTCTCGACCCGATACGTCACCCATTCTTCGGTTTAAACCAGCATCTGTAGTTCTTTCCTACACTCTCCATGTACCCGTCTAATTGGCTTAATAGTTAACAGGCATTTCATGACTTTGGAAATATCAGTCCAATAACTGCTGAACATTCACAGAGCATTCATTATTCCTGTTTTCATACTCTCTCTCTGCTTTCCGTATGGCCTGAGGGCAATGCATCTCTCAGAGCAGTGATGCAGGCAAGGCAGCGCAGTCACGGAGGCGCAGCGGTAGAGTTGCTGCCTTACAGCGAATGCAGCGCCGGAGACCCGGGATCGACCCGACTACGGGCGCTGTCTGTACGGAGTTTGTACGTTCTCCCCGTGACCTGCGAGGGTTTTCTCCGAGATCTTCGGTTTCCTCCTACATTCCAAAGACAACAAACAATAGACAATAGGTGTGGAAGTAGACCGTTCGACCCTTCGAGCCAGCACCGCCCCTCACTGTGATCATGGCTGATCATCCACACTCAGTAGCCCGTTGCTGCCTTTTCCCCATATCCCCCGAGTCTGCGCTCTTTAAGAGCTCTACAGTACAGATTTGTAGGTTAATTGGCTTAGTAAATGTATAAATTGGCCCTGGTGGGTGTAGGATAGTGTTAGAGTGCGGGGATCACTGGTCGGCCTGGACCCGGTGGGCCGAAGGGCCTTTTTCCGTACTGTATCTCCAAACTAAACCATAGAAGCAGAGCAAGCATATTTAGTCATGATGGCCATCTTAAACATATCCTAAACCAGACACAAAGTGCTGGCATAACTCAACAGGTCAGGCAGCATCTCTAGAGCCTGGAGGGCAGCACGGTGGCGCAGTGGAAGAGCTGCTGCCTTACAGCACCAGAAACCCGGGTTTGATCCCGACTATGGGCGCAGTCTGTACGGAGTTTGCAGGTTCTCACCGTGACCTGCGTGGGTTTTCTCCGAGATCTTCGGTTTCCTCCCATACTCCAAAGACGGACAGGTTTGTAGGTTCATTGGCGAGGTATAATCGTAAATTAGTCTTTAGTGTGTGCGGGGATCGCTGGTCGGCCCGGTTCTCGGTGGGTCGGAGGACCTGTTTCCGCGCTGTATCTCTAAATTAAATTGAAGTAAGGATTCCTACCCTTACTATTCCTTCACCTATACCTTTTCTCCAGAGATGCTGCCTGGCCCGCTGAGTTACTCCAGCATTTTGTGTCTGTATTCCATCCCACAACCTTTGTTACAAAGGTTAATTGCCGTACATCTTTCCTTAACTCATGTGGGCAAAAGAGGAGTTTTAATGAGCTCGAGAGACAAGAGCACCCCACTAAAGAAAAAAGAGCCAATCCTTTAAACTAGAGACACATAGAAATTTCTCTCTCAGAGGGTGGTGAACATTGAGAGTTCTCTGCCTCTAAGGGCCGTGGAAGCCAGTTTAGTTTTGTTTAGTTTAGAGATACAGCGCGAAAACAGGCCCTTCGGCCCACCGGGTCTGCGCCGACCAGCGATCCCTGCACATTAACACTATCCTACACCCACTAGGGACAATTTTTTTTAACAGTTACCAAGCCAATTAACCTACAAACCCGTACGTCTTTGGAGTGTGGGAGGAAACCGAAGAACTCGGAGAAAACCCACGCAGGTCACGGGGAGAATATGCAGACAGCACCGGTAGTCGGGATCGAACCCGGGTCTCCGGCGCTGCATTCGCTGTAAGGCAGCAACTCTACCGCTGCGCCACAGTGACCGCCCTAAGTACCCAGTTCATTGGATACACTTGAGGTAGATTAATATTAGGAAAATATGAGAAATTGAGGGACAAAAGGAGACAAAATGCTGATGTATCTCAGCAGGTCAGTCAGCATCCGGATAGGTGACGTTTCAGTTCGGGACCCTTCTATTACCTGCCACTGTCTAAAGGTCGAAGTGGCCGAGAGGGGTTTCTTTGAAAGCCAGAGATAAGAACAATAGGTGTGAGACAGGTTTGAGGAGTAGAGGATGGTAAATGAACCCAGAGGGTTGGAAGAAGGGTCTCGATCCGAAACGTCGCCCATCTCTTTCGCTCCTTAGATGCTGCTGCACCCGCTGAGTTTCTCCAGCCTTTTGTGTACCCTACATTTTGACATGAGAATTAAGGGACAGAAGTTTAGGGGTAACGTGAGGGGGAACTTCTTTACTCAGAGGGTGGTGGCTGTGTGGAATGAGCTTCCGGCAGAGGTGGTGGAGGCAGGATCGATTTTAACATTTAAAAGTAAAGTGGATAGGTATATGGACGTGAAGGGAATGGAGGGGTATGGTCTGAGTGCAGGTAGATGGGACTAGGGGAAAACAAATGGTCGGCACGGACTGGAAGGGCCGAGAGGGCCTGTCTCCGTGCTGTAATTGTTATATGGTTATATGGTTATCTCTGTTTGCTTTGCCGTCACCTTTTCCCGAGCTAACAACGATCGATTCTACATTTTCCTTGACCCGCATCCCCTTTGATGTCTCGTTCTCACGCCTCATCTCTGTGACTCCTTCTCTCCTGACTCTCGGTCTGAGGAAGGGTCTCGACCCGAAACGTCACCCATTCCTTCTCTCCAGAGATGCTGCCTGTCCCGCTGAGTTACTCCGGCATCTCCCTTGCATATCGAGGACAAGCTTTTGACAAAATAAGTCATAAATTCATCGCAAGTCATTGCTGGGGCTCTGATCGAACCCTTGCCTTTATGACTGCAGCATATTCGCTGCCATTCACGTCGAGAACACTACATTATTCCTCGGATGTCTTCGTCAAGAGCTGTGCCAGAACCCAACTGGAATTTTGCCCATTTCAAAGCGGAGTACCAAGCACTAAATGGAAGTTTTGCAGGTTGAATTTTAATTAACAGGAGATGCCTGTACACCCACCATGAGGTTTATCTGCCTTCAGATGCTTGACAAAACAAATTGTATCTTTTCTCCTCCTCTGCATTATATACTTTTAATTAAAGGCTTTGCAAAAATGTTTAGAGAGCGAGATTAATTATGTAATTTTTTACAAGTCGTTCAAAGATTCGTATCAGTCACAACATTTTGCTAATTAAAGGAATCAGCTAATGTGATCTTTGCACTGACACACTGAATAGAGATAGACGCAAAAAAATGCTGGTTACTCAGCGGGGCAGGCAGTTTCCCTGGAGAGAAGGAATGGGAGACGTTTCTGGTCGAGACCCTTCTTCAGACACTGAAAATTAACTTCACTGCTGATTTCCATCCTGCACTCAAGTTCACTTGGACCATCTGTGGCGACAAATGACACACCTTTGCCAACAATCTTACAATGGTCTGAATTGGAATGTAATACGATTCCAGCCAGAAAACAAGTATGCAATGTTCATTACCCAAAACAAATCAATGGTTTGGCTTTTCTATCTTTCATTTCCACCAAATATATTGCAAACCTTTTCTTAATGAAAGCACTCTTGGTTTCACCTGGGAGTACTTGTGTTGTTTTAATTCAGTCTACAATCAGGGTGGCATGGTGGTGCTGCGGTGGAGTTGCTGCCTTACAGTGCCAGAAACGCGGGTTCGGTCCTCGTCTGTACAGTGTGTGGGAGGGGGGTGTCCCCTCTCCCATTGGTACAGAGCTTTTGCATTTTTCAGCTTGAAATTGTGCAATCTGGTGCATACTGTAGCAGTCTTTTAACTTACACTTGAATGCAATATTTATGCTTTAAATTGGATCAGCTATGAATAAGGTTCGGCTAAATTATATTCCTAATTACATTCTACAGTAGAGCCAGGCTCTGATCAACAGGTGCAGCACATGATCTTAGTGTATTCATGTATGGAAATCAGATTATAATCAAGCACTTGGCCCATGTTGACCAACCCGGGTCTCACTGCACACCTGGTACTACTCCTGGCCCTGACTCCAGTTGCATACCTTCTCTCATTCCTGTCCCCGAGTCCAGCCTTACACCTGGCCCTCTATTCTACCCTGATCATAGCTGCACATCTACTTAGGTTCCCAGTGCTGAACACTCCCATTGTCCCAGCTTTGACTGCACACCTAGTACTATTCCAGACCTCGACTCTGGATGCACACTTGGCCTTGCTCCTAGCCCCTCTGCACTGACAATATATCTGGCCCACACATAAAGCCCCATATCTGACCCCCTGGACTTAACCTATTACGTTCAAGTCCACGGGTGCTTATCTAATGCGGTAATCTTTTATGGGGCACTTCACAGACCAAATTTTGTAAAATAACAAAATTTGCTACATCCACTGGCTTCCTTGTTATCTAACATGCCAGTTACTTTGTGAAAGAAGTCATCAATTGGTTGAACACAATTTCTCACCCATAAATTCATACTCACTCAGCTGTATAAGTATTCTGTTACCACTTCCTTCATTTTCCTAACTATCCTGAAATCATTTTCAGTATTTTGCTGTCTTCCTCTCAGCAGGGACTTTTCCGAAATGCAAAGTTCAATAACTACAAATTTAAGCAATATTATTCAATTAAATGTGATCTTGAGAGTGCATAACATTTTCTGTGGTATTCATAACACAACAATGATAAAAAGATCTTTGTTTTGATTGCATCTACCAACATGCATACATTATTATATTACAGTTAATATGTACCGAGGTGAAATTTTTGTTCCAATGCTCTCCATTCCCAATTACTTTTACATTGAAGTGATTGAAATCCAAGTGAAGTTTAAATGGCATCAGAAAAATAAAGCTCCGGAATGGATGATATTCATTACGTGGCTGGTTGGAGTCAGTATCAGTACAATTACTATATTAAACTTTGAATCTTCAGATGACCTGGTTCAAGCTAAAACTAAAGACAAATAATAACCTCCTCACGCATTCCCCTGCAGGTTTCTCTGTCAGTCCTTTAAAATATGCCCCTTCTTTGAACAAACTCTTAAACATCGCATCCGAATCAGTTTCCATCTGATTGCACTCCTTGAGGATGTTCATCTACGTGTTCAATTAATAAAACAACGAGATTGGGGACATTTCTACTCAACCTGTCAAAGGAATTTGGGGGTGGGTGTTAGAAATAGCCAGTGAGGTAAACAAACATAATAGTTGAGTGGCAAATGAGAATAGTGCCACCTTCCCAATATTTAACTGAAGGAAATAATGGGTTATCGGGGCTGTATGTTTTGACAGCCGTGCATGTCATTCTAATATTGCACTTATCCCATCCCCCTGGATATTCCAGATTAATAAATTAAGGTTTTGTCAACTAATCACAAATCAGGCTAATTACAAATCAATAACATTAGCCAACTCCGAAACACAAAGCGCTGAGCATTGGGATCCAGACATCACGGACAACTGGCCTCAGTTCCCCGCTCACATCTGGCAGTGCTCTCTGTCTGAACCAGGGGCCACGGATCGTTTTTGAAAGTGGGGAGGCTGAGCGATCACTGATCACTGGCCTTGGGGGTCCCCGGCGAGGGAGTGGAACAACCAAGTGGGGGGGAGGGTGTGGAAGGGGGTGTCCCCCCTCCCACGGTAGGGACTTTTTGAAATTTGATGTATTAAAATAATGTTTTAGGGCATTGTAGAAGAATGATTTCAATGTTTTGTTTAAAGTATTTTGAAGTAGTAACTTTTTAAGGGGTGACTTTTTCCACAAAGGGTGGTGGGTGTATGGATCAAGCTGCCAGAGGAGGTAGTTGAGGCTGGGACCATCCCAACATTTAAGAAACAGTTAGACTGATACATGGATAGGACAGGTTTAGAGGGATATGGACCAAAAGCAGGTAGCGTAGCTGGGACATGTTGGCGGGTGTGGGCAAGTTGCGCTGAAGGGCCTGTTTTCACACTGTATCACTCTACGACTACAGTTATACTTCCACCATGCATGAATGCTTCAAAATCAAGTGGTCGAGTTTTATTGCCATATACTCAAGCATAGAAACATAGAAAATAGGTGCAGGAATAGGCCATTCGGCCCTTCGAGCCAGCACTGCCATTTAGATTAGATTTTATTACTTGTCATTAGATTTTATTACTTGTCATTCGAACCTCAGAGAGGCTCGAACGAAACTCCGTTTCTACAAGCCATACAAACAGAACAATTCATTAAAAAAAACACAAACAATTCAATTCACTCAAACATCCATCACAGTGAATCTCCTCCTCACTGTGATGGAAGGCAAAGTTATTCTCTCTCCCCCGCACCATTTCTCTCCCGATGTCGAAGCCCCAGGCGGGCGGTGTCAAGTCCCATGGCCATTGAGGCCGCGCGGGGCGATGTACGGCCCCGCTCTAGGCCCAAAAGTCACAAAGTTGGGGCCCCCGGCGGGCGCTGGAATGTCTCGCGGCCATTAAAGCCGCGCCGGGTGATGTACGGCCCCGCTCTGGGTCGTTCCAACCCCGCAACACGGGCCGGCCAGCCCCACGATGGTAAGTCCGCAGCTCCGCAGGCTCCGTGACTGGAGCCCCCAGGTCGTCCCGGTCGGAGGCTGCTCCACGGTGCTAGGCCCCAACGACAACGGAGACCCGACAGGGAAAAAGTTGGGTCTCCCGTGCAGAGAAGAGATTTTAAAGGTTTCCCCCTCCCCCACATATACACAGTTAGAAACAGTACAAAATAAATCACGAACAACTACATTTAAATAGACAAAAAAAAAAAAAAAAAGACAGACAGGCTGTAGGGGCCGCTGCAACGCGAGTCGCGCCGCCCAAAACGATATGATCATGGCTGTACATCAAAAATCAGTACCTCTTTCCTGTTTTTTTGCCATATCCCTTGATTTTGCTAACCCCAAGAGCTAAACGCAACACTCTCGTGAACACATCCAGTGAATTGTCCTTGACTGCCTTCTGTGGCAGAGAATTCCTCAGATTTACAACTCTCTGGGTGAAGAAAGTTTGTCCTCCTCTCAATCCTAACTGGCCTACCCTTTATTCTTAAACTGTGACCCGTGGTTCTGAACTCCCCCAACATCAGTAAGTGAAAATCTAGCAGGTAAGCAGGATGCTTTCTCCAACCACCCCCATTTGAAGTCCACTATCTTCCACCGCTTATACCCAGTGCTTGGTAGTTCCAGCAACCACTGGTTGTCCTTCAGGATGCACCGAGCTGCAGCCTGATCCATGCTGGTCACCTGGGCGAATATCGGCAGAGAGACTCTCACGGCAGCGGCGCAACGCTTTTGACGCCTCCGATGGCCCGGGACTGTTCCACCGAGTCTGCTCCATGGCCGGAGCTGCAGCGAGCGACCCGCCAGCCCGGCAAACACTCGCCAGCCCCGGCTCCCCATCCACATCTGTCCCCGCCGCTGCTTCTGCTTCCATCCCTCCCTCAGCCCCAGCTCTCCAACACCCGCGGCCCATGCAGCTGATATGAGTTTGGAAATTCTCGTTGATCGCAGAATTTCTCACGACAGAGCGTGAGAAATTTGTGATCAGCGTGAGAGTCAGCGAAATGCGTGCGTCTCACGTCAATGCGTGAGAGTTGGCAGCCCTGTAAGAAAGTGAGTGAGTGAGTGAATCATTGGTCGGTGCGGACTTGGTGGGCCGAAGGGCCCGTTTCTGCGCTCTATATCTGAACCGAACCAAACTACTGTTGGAAAGAATATTGAAAAGGAAGTGGATGCAGTAATTTAGAAATGCACGGCGTCCTTTACATGGTTCAAATTACACATCAAAGTGATTTCTTATTTCTCAGGAATGTAAAGCATGCTTGTTGCAAAGTTCCCTTATCTGGTGTTAAAATTGGAAGTTGCCGACCAGAGATTCTGCTGTTCAATGGGTAGATTAACAGCAATGGGTTTTGAAGGTCACCTCTCTCTCGATTGATGTTGAAATGCATTTCCGGTGGCAGAAGATGTACAATGACGACTTTGTCACTTACTTCTGAAATTATGGCACAATGGGACCAATGCCACTTTATGGAGGGTCATTTTACACTTCACTGCACCGTGATGGTGCTCTCACCATTGTCATTGTTCAGTCGTGACGCTGGCTGGTAAAAAATGTTTCCATGTGGTCCAGAAATTAATTGGGGTAGAATGAAGATTCCTCGGTGGGGTAATGCTTCCCTGTGGTGGTAGACTAACTGTGTGGGAAGGAACTGCTGAGGCAGGTTTAAACTGGAGAGAGACACATGAGGCTGCAGTAACTCAGCGGGTCAGGCAGCATCTCTGGAGAAAAAGGAGGGAGTGACGATTTGGGCCAGGACCCTTCCTCAGACTGCTGGTCTGAAGGTGCATCCCAACTCAAAACGTCACCCATGCTATTTCTCCAGAGATGCTGCCTGACCTGGTGAGTCGCTCCAGCACTTTGCGTCTATCATTCGGAATAAACCAGCATCTGCAGTTCCTTTCTCCACAGGGAACTGCAGATGCTGGAATCTTGAGCAAACCACAAAGTAACAAAACGGGTCAGACAGCATCCGTGGAGCAAATGAAAGAGGATACTTCTGATCGGGACCCTTCTTCAGACCCAACCCGAAACTGCTTGTGTCAAAGAAGGAACTGCAGATGCTGGAAAATCGAGGGTACACAAAATGCTGGAGAAACTCAGCGGGTGCAGCAGCATCTACGGAGCGAAGGAGAGAGGCAACGTTTCGGGCCACAGGAGTTATGGGGAAAAGGCAGGAGAATGGGAAAAATCGATCTGCCACGATTGAATGGCGGAGTAGACTTGATGGATTGAATGGCCTGTTCTTTCACTTTGAGCATGACTTTGCTTGAACTGAGACAAAGGTATCTTCTGCTAATGCTTTTGCCATCCAGTTACACCAAAGGTATTCAAGTTGATCAGTAAAAGAGCTTCATATATTAAACCCGCGCACATATAGGTTAGCGATGCCAGTGATGTATTTTGTCGTTTAGCTGTGAGGTTTCCTATAAAAATGACTCCGTTCACTCAACCATCACAACCTAGTTGTCAGGGAGATTTACTGTAATGTATCTTAAGTTTTAGTTCTGCTTAATGTGGAACAAGTTTAGAATTGCAAAGAAGCAAATTGCTAATGGTTAAAATACCAATGGACCACTTCAGTAACTTTAAACTTCAACTTTACTTTAGAGATAAGAGGCCCTTCGGCCCGCTGACTTCATGCCGGCCAGCGAACACCCCGGTCAATAGTTCTATCCTACACACCAGGGACCATTTACTATTTACTGAGACCCGGGTTTGATCCCGACTACGGGTGCTTGTCTGTACGGAGTTTGCACGTTCTCCGTGTGACCACGTGGGTTTTCCCCAGGTCCTCCGGTTTCCTCCCGCACTCCAAAGACGTACAGGTTAATTGGCTTGCTAAAATTGTAAATGATCCCTAGAGTTGGTAGTGTGGTGATCGCTGGCCGGCGCGGACTCGGTGGGCCGAAGGGTCTGTTTCCGCGCTGTATCTTCAAACTAAACTAAAGCCAATTAACCTACAAACACGTACCTCTCTGGGATACGGGAGGAAACCGGAGCACCTCTCCATCCCTCCCCACACGAGTTGGTGTACTAGTTTCAATGCCGTCCTGGTGAGTCTCATTGTCTGTAACTCGTTTTCACCTAGCCCACGACTAACAATGGCCCGTTTCATAGATGTAAACATAGAATCATAGAAAATAGGTGTAGGAGGAGGCCATTCGACCCTTTGAGCCTGCACCACCATTCAATATGATCATGGCTGATCATCCAACTCAGTATCCCGTACCTGCCTTCTCCCCATACCCCCTGATCCCTTTAGCCACAAGGGCCACATCTAACTCCCTCTTAAATATAGCCAATGAACTGGCCTCAACTACCTTCTGTGGCAGAGAATTCCACAGACTCACCACTCTGTGTGAAAAATGATCTTCTCATCTCGGTCCTAAAAGACTTCCCCCTTATCCTTAAACTGTGACCCCTTGTACTGGAGTTCCCCAACATAGGGAACAATCTTCCTGCATCTAGCCTGTCCAACCCCGTAAGAATTTTGTAAGTCTCTATAAGATCCCCCCTCAATCTCCTAAATTCCAGCGAGTACAAGCCGAGTCTATCCAGTCTTTCTTCATATGGAAGTCCTGCCATCCCAGGAATCAGTTTCCTTTATCATAGTTACTTTTCCGCACATTCTTCATTTATTCGTCCGTATATCTCTCTGCATCACCGTCTATGCCCCTCGTTTCCCTTTCCCCTGACTCTCATAGAAACATAGAAAATAGGTGCAGGAGGTGCAGTATCAGTCTGAAGAAGGGTCGCGACACAAATCTCTGCCTATTCCTTTCCTCCAGAGGTGCCGGTCTGACCCGCTGAGCTACTCCAGCATTTTGTGTCTATCTTCAGTGTAAACCAGAATTCTTCATCAGGAGCCCCAGTATATTGGCCGAGCGATGTGTGATATATACGTTCCAGAACGGCACGTACATTAGTGTCTGTGGAGTGTTGAAGGCGAGACCTACAGAAGAATAGCAATGACGGTAATCTTGCCGTTTATGGTGCCATTTCAATCTACGAGATTACCATATTTTAATTGCATTTGGGGAACCTGTTATGCTCCATTTGAAAAGCTAATCACCATTTAATTAACACTTTTTACACACTAATAATGGCACGAGCGGAATGTGTCGAGGATAAATGCGTAATAAAACTCAAATTTGGCCATCGCGGTTCACCGTTACTTGTAAGATGCTAAAAGACCCTTTTCAGTGAAAAGGTAAATTGAGGATTCCACCCTTATTCTGAATATCCAACATTGCGATAATGATTTGTTAATCAAGCTGGATAACTAATCACCCATAACTTTAAACACCACAAGGAATATTTTTTACTAAAACTGGTGGGTGTTTATTCATCCAAATGTAAAGAAAACACAAATCATGAATTATGCTAATTAGACGCTATTTGCATATGCATTTTCAGATCCAGTACAAAATGGAATTTTCCAAATAATTCCAAACCTTGGTCTATCGTCAAAATACTGAATAAAATCCCAGGAGATTTTCATCCAATTATAGTGTCTGTTACTTAAAAGGCAAACGAGACTCTGGTAATACTGTGCGGTATTGTAATGAAACAATATCAGTTAATTAGGGATATCCCTGCTAATAGCACTATATTAACACTTAGCGTTTCTTGAAACTCTGGAACTTCAGAGGCTGTGGGGAGACTTGGTTGAAGTATATAAAATTATGAGATACGTAGATAGGGTAGACAGTCAGAGCCTTTTTCCCCCAGAGTGGAAATGTCTCAGACGAGAGGGCAGAGAGTACAAAATGGAAGGCAAGAGGGGGAAAGTTTAAATGGTAGAGTTTGCCGGTGGGTGCCTGGAATGCATTGCCAGGGGTGGTGGTGGAGGTAAACACTACTGCGGCGTTTAAGAGGCTTTAAGAGGATGAAAATGTCCAGGACTAGAGGGCACAGGTTTAAGGTGAGAGGGGTAAAGTATAAAGGAGATGAGCCGGGGCAGGGTTGTTACACAGAGGGTGGCGCGCTGCCTGGGGTGGTGATGGAGACAGATATGGTTTGTGGCATTTAAGAGGCTTTTAGATGGGCACAGGAAATGTTACGAGGATATTACCAGGGCTTGAAGGTCCGAGTTATAGGGAGAGGTTGAGCAGACTGGGACACTATTCCCTGGAGCGCAGGAGGATGAGGGGTGATCTTTTAGAGGGGTATAAACTCATGAGGCTAATAGATCGGGTAGATGCACAGAGTCTCTTGCCCAGAGTAGGTGAATCGAGGACCAGAGGACATCGAGGACCAGAGGACATGGTGAAGGGGAAAAGATTTAATAGGAATCTGAGGGATAACTTTTTCACTCAAAGGGTGGTGGGTGTATGGAACAAGCTGCCAGAGGAGGTGGTTGAGGCTAGGACTATCCCAACGTATAAGAAATAGTTTAAGAAACAGGTACATGGATAGGACAGGTTTGGAGGGATATGGACCAAACGCAGGCAGGTGGGACTAGTGTAGCTGGGACATGTTGGCCGGCGTGGGCAAGTTGGGTCGAAGGGCCTGTTTTCATGCTGTATCACTCTCTAAACACATGAAAATGGAGGGATAAGGATGATGTGCAGGGAGGCGAGATCAGTTTAAATTTGTCATCATAGGTAGACAAAAGTGCTGGAGAAACTCAGTGGGTGTAGCAGCATCTATGGAGCGAAGGAAATGGGCAACGTTTCGGGACGAAACCCTTCTTCATGTTCGGTGCTAACATTGTGGGCCGAAGGGCCCGTTTGCTCCTGTGCTGTACTGTTCGATAAGGTGGTAACGTGGCCGGGTATGGTTGCTCTCCGCTGCTTTGCAATGGACCCATCAGTAGATCTCCCGGCAGTAGATTATCAGTCAACGATTAACCCGAGTACGGGATGTGAAGACGGGGGGCGGTAAGAACCAAATAATATTGTATCGGCATGTGAACGGGAAGCTCCCGAGCGGTGAGGTGGAGCTGAGGGGAAACTACGCGAGGAGGCAGAGAGCTAGTTGAGATACCACATGAACTCACACCGTCAAAGCGCTGAATTCCAGAGGTGTGGTGTGCCTCGGTGGCGCAGCGGTAGAGTGGCTGCCTCATGGCGCCCGAGTCCTGGGCTCGATCCTGACTACGGGCGCTTGTCTGTACGGAGTTCGTACGTTCTCCCCGTGACCTGCGTGGGTTTGCTCCGGTTTCCTCCCACGCTCCAAGGACGCACAGGTTTGTAGGCTGATCGGCTTGGGTAAAATTGTAAATTGTCCCGAGTAGGATAGTGCTAGTGCGCGGGGATCGCTGGTCGGCGCGGACCTGAAGGGGCAGTTTCCAATAGACAATGGACAATAGGTGCAAGAGTAGGCCATTCGGCCCTTCGAGCCAGCACCGCCATTCACTGTGATCATGGCTGATCATCCACAATCAGTACCCCATTCCTCCCTTCTCACCTTATCCACTGACTCCGCTTTCCTAAAGAGCTCTATCTAGCTCTCTCTTGAAAGCATCCAGAGAATTAGCCTCGACTCCCTTCTGAGGCAGAGAATTCCACAGATTCACAACTCTCTGGGTGAAAAAGTTCATCCTCATCTCCGTTCTAAATGGCCGACCCCTTATTCTTAAACTGCGGCCCCCTGGTTCTGGACTCCCCCAACATCGGGAACATGTTTCCGTGCCATATCTTTAAGCTAAACTAAGCGAACCTGAACCGCTGCTGAATGAAGTGTTCCCCCTCTGCTGTATTTACTATGGGGGTACTCAAATGCCTGTCTGTCACTCCTCGGATGTCGTAAGGGGCACCAACCGGGGGAACGCACATTTACGGTCATTGGTAAAGGAACTAGAGGGGGTATTTAAAAGGGTTTTTTTTCCCCTTCATTCACAGAGTTGTGACGCAGTGGAATACATCGCCTGGAAGCAGGTTCAAATGCTGCCTGGGAACGGAAATGGGATAATTACTTGAAGGAGCTACAAAAACATTCTCGGGCTAGAGGGAAAGAGCAGGGAAGAGAGACTAATTGGATTAGTTTCACCCCCCCCCCCCCCCACCAACAGACTCCACAGGCACAATAGGATGAACCACACCAAATGATCCTCTGATCCTGCATCAAACTTTGTGCAAATTATTTCACAAGGAGCATTAAGTAAGATGAAGGAAGCTCATCATTTCTGGCACGGTTTTTTATCGTGGCCTTGGGGAGAGAAGCATTCAATGCGCAGATCACCAATTTACAGGAACCCAACTGCCTTCTAATTGATCCCCGACTGTGCGAGCTCTCGGTAGTTAGACTTTATGGGGCTGAAGGAAAAGAGATAGTTGCGCAGAGCTCGTGCTTCCCGGGAGGGTGACAGTTTAGGGGTACAGCGCGGAAGCAGACCCATCGGCCCACCGAGTCCACACCGACCGGCGATCCCCGCACGCCAACACTACCCCTCGGGACCGTTTACATTTATACCAAGCCAATTAACCTACAAAACCTGTACGCCTTTGGAGTGTGGGAGGAAATCAAAGATCTCGGAGAAGGCCCACGCAGGAAACCGAACAAACTCCGTACAGACAGCAACCATTGTCAGGATAGGAACCAGGTCTCTTGCGCTGCAAGGCAGCAACTCTACAGTTGGGCACCGTGCAGCGATTCCCTTCCTAAACAGAGCATCCCTCAAATTCCCATCGCCCAACTTCAAGGTGGCGCAGCGGGTAGAGCTGCTGCCTTACAGCGCCAGAGACCAGAGTTCGATCCTGACCTCGGGTGCCGTCCGTACGGAATTTGTACGTTCTCCCCGTGACCGCGTGGGTTTCCTCCCACACTCCAAAGACGTGCAGTTTTGTACCTTCGGTAAAATTGTAAATTGTCCCTAGTGTGCAGGGTAGTGTTAGTGACTTTGGGGGGGATCGCTGGTTGGCACGGGCTCAATGGGCTGAAGGGCCTGTTTCCATGCTGTATCTCTAAACTAAACTCAACGCAACTCATATTTAAAATGGAATCCACCACAGTTTAGTTTACTTTAAAGACACAGCGCTCGCCATTACACTTCCCACGAGGGACAATTTACAATTTTTAACTAAAGCTAATTAAACTACTAAACCGGCACGTCTTTGGAGAGTGGGAGGAAAGCGGGGCACTCGAGGAACGTGCAAACTCCCTACAGACAGCACCCCTAGCCAGGATCAAACCTGGGTTTCTGACGCGGTGAGGCAGCAACTCTACCGCTGCCGCACCGTGTCACCCCTAGTTGGAGTCAACGTATTAGAGCCACTGTTTCTCCTGATCGGTCCTCAAAACATCATCATGAGGAAAGTTTTGAATTTAAACTACTGTAGATGGTACAAAATGATGCTCCATTTATTATTAAAGAACAAATAATATTTGTACAAACATCACCATCGACGGTCACTCGAAACGAGGATGACTGTCCTCTCATGGAGGACGCCTGTGCGTGACTTTGTTTAACGTGGGGAGACTGGTGCACAGACAGCCACCCCTCGGTCCTTGACGGATCTGGGTCAGGATCCAGTGGCACGGAGTCCAAGACGACCGGAGACCCTTTCCTGCCGCAGCCTTCATCCATCCGCCTTCCCAGCCGTTGTGACGCTCCACTAAGGTGAGCCATCGTCCTCCGCCTGTTCCACCGCTGAGGTCTTGGTTGGATTGCTCTTTGTCAGAGACCTCCCCCTCCACCTTACCGCCATGGGTGGCCCTACCAGGAGCATAGCTCCAGACAGCATCGCTCTCAGGATCTCAGGACCACACAAGCTTCTCCCCCACGACAAGGTGACAAAGTGATAAAGATGTATACAAAGGTGTACAAGATGGTCATCGTGTTACAGTGGTACAAGACATATGTGAGGCCACATTGGAATAGTGCGCTCATTTATGGTTACCCTACTATGGCCGGAGGGTGGTGAATCTGTGGAATTCACAGACGGCTCTGGAGGTCAATTCAATGCGTATTTGTAAAGTGCATATTGACAAGTACTGACTAGCAGGGGTGTGAAGGGTTACGGGGAGAAGGCAGGAGAACGGGGCGCTGAGAGGGGAAAAGAGATCAGCCACGGTCGACTGGCAGAGCAGACTCGATGGGCCGAATGGCCTCATTCTGCTCCCGTGTCTTACAATCTTATGACCTTCAGACTCTTCAGTCACAAATAGGCGACGTTTTGGATTGGGATGCTGTTTCAGACTATCCTGTCTGATTCATGGTCCCGACCCAAAACGTCACCCATCCGTGTTCTCCAGAGACGCTGCACGACCCGCTGAGTCACTCCGGCACTTTGTGTCTATCTTTGGTGTCAACCAGCATCTGCAATTCCTTCCCACACCATTGGCATAGTTACTGTTTAGAACATAGAGGTTAATTTTCGGATTGGTCATCTGTTTCACGATTATAAATCGTACACGAATGACTATAAAAATGCTGGTGATTCACGGCACCAGATGTCGGCCAGTTTTTCTCCCATCTCATTTCCCTGTCATGCTTTGAAATGGCCCCAGAAGAATGTTGCAGCTGATAGTTAATTGTATTAAAATGTTTCCTCGATGATGCCATCAATTTCCTGGAGTTAATTCCATTGTTGCCATTAATCACCGGCCAATCTGTAGAAAATGGGCTCCCTTACCTTCTGAAGGTTGCAGCTTGCTGGAGGAACCTGGATAATGGCTCAAATTAGAATCATAGAGTGATACAGTGTGGAGACAGCCCCTTCGGCCCAACTTGCCCACACCGACCAACATATCCTAGCTACACTCGTCTCACCTGCCTGCGCTTGGTCCATACCCTCCAAATCTGTCCTATCCATGTACTTGTCTAACTGTTTCTTAAATGTAGGGATAGTCCCAGCCTCTACTTTATCTGGCAGCTTGTTCCATACACCCACCACCCTTTGTGTGAAAAAGTTACCTTTCAGATTCCTATTAAATCTTTCCCCCTTCACCTTGAACCCAAGTCCTATAGTCCTAGATTCCCCTACATCCAGCTGATCTATTCCTCTCATTATTTTGTATACAATACAATACAATGAACTCTATTTTTCCGTGAGGAACTTTGGCTTCTGCAGTCATACAGCAAAAAGAAACAATTAACAAGACACCCAACCAACTCAATTCACACAAACATCCATCACAGTGAATCTCCTCCTCGCTGTGATGGAAGGCAAAGTCTTGTCTCTCCCCTGCTCTCCATCCTCTCCCAATGTTAAAGCCCCCGGCGGGCAATGATAAGTCCCGCGGCCATGTAAGGCCCTGCTCCGGGTCTTAATGTCGGAGCCCCCGGCGGGCGATGGCAAGTCCCGCAGCCGTTAATGCCGCGTCGGGTGATGTCAGGCCCACCTCCGGGCCGTTTTCAGCCCCGCAACTCGGGCGGGAGAAGCTGCCGCCGCAGGAGCTCCGAAAAGTGGTCTCCCACCAGGGACCCGCGAGCTCCCGATGTCACCATCCACAGGCCCGCAGCTGGAACCCCCGAAGCCTGGTCGCAGCTGCGCGCCACCACAGCTCCCACGCTCCGAGGCCGGCCAGCCCCACGATGGTAAGTCCGCAGGCTCCGCGACTGGAGCACCCAGGTCGTTCCGGCTGGAGGCCGCTCCACGGTGCTAGGCCCCAACGACAACTATACCACTATAAGATCACGCCCCATCCTCCTGCGCTCCAAGGAATAGAGACCCAGCCTACTCAACCTCTTCCTATAGCTCACACCCTCTAGTCCTGGAGACATCCTCGTAAATCATCTGTAAACCCTTTCAAGCTTGACAATATCTTTCCTACAACATGGTGCCCTGAACTGAACACAATATTCTAAATGCGGTCTCACCAACATCTTATACAACTGCCACATGACCTCCCAACTTCTACAGTATATTGGCTTTGTATAATTTAAAATCTTCTGTTCAAATCTTGCTGGCTTTCACGAACCTCCCTGCAGCCCTGCATCTTTCCACATTCTTCCAACTCAAGGGTGTCAAAGGTTACGGGGAGAAGGCAGGAGAATGGCGTTGGGAGGGGAAAAATAGATCAGCGGTGGTCGACTGGCAGACCAGACTCGATGGGCCGAATTGGCCTAATTCTGTTCCTGTTTTGAACCAGAATGGCATTGTCAAAAATTAGAGGGTTCTGACTGCCTACCCTATTTCTACATCTATCTAGTCTCCGCTTGCCCTTAGATGCCTTGTTTGAATGGTGGCACAGCGGTAGAGTTGCTGCCTTACAGCGCCAGACACCCGGGTTCCATCCTGACTACGGTGCTTTCAGATTGTATCAGATAATAAAATGGAAAAAAGCCAGAATCTTATGCCAGCCTGAACATTTAATCTGTGATAATTTATCCACAAAGTTAAATAGACAATAGACAATAGACAATAGACAATAGACAATAGGTGCAGGAGTAGGCCATTTGACCCTTCGAGCCAGCATAGCCATTCACTGTGATCATAGCTGACCACAATCAGTACCCTGGTCCTGCCTTCTCCCCATATTCCTTGACTCTGCTATCTTTAAGAGCTCTATTTAACTCTCACTTGAAAGCCTCCAGAGAATTGGCCTCCACCGCCCTCTGAGGCAGAGAATTCCACAGATCCCCAACCCTCAGGGTGAAAAAGTTTTTCCTCATCTCAGTTCTAAATGGCTTACCCCTTATTCTTGAACAGTGGTCCCTGGTTGGAGATTCCCCCAACATCGGGAACATGTTTCCTGCCTCAAACCCTTGATAATCTTATATGTTTTGGTCTTGAATTCGTAACAGTTGCTATTTTCATTGTGAATATATCAATTCAGCATGCAACAATTTAAGAAGAGGTAGTTTTCCGGGGAATATTTTGAAGTATATTTAAACAAATGAAGGCAAGAGAATTGTCAGCATTGATTTTGAAACATGGGATTAAAAAACTTGGGGGCATCAGCTGTCGAGTTGCTGCCTTTCTGCACCAGAGACCCGGGTTCGATCCCGACTACGGGTGCTGGCTGTATGGAGTTTGTACGCTCGCCCCGTGACCTGCGTGGATTTTCTCCGAGATCTTCAGTTTCCTCCCACACTCCAAAGACGAACAGGTTTGAAGGTTAATTGGCTTGGTGTAAATGTACAGTTGTCCCCAGTGTGTGTGTGTGCTGGTCGGTGCGGACTCGGTGAGCTGAAGGGCCTGTTTCCACTCTGTACCTCTAGACTAAATTAAACTAAAAGACTCTTTGATCTTCTTGAGGAACTGTCTGAATCAATGGCAGGGAACATAACTGGGCAGCATAAATTAACATGTATTTTTGTCACAATTTGATACAATGCTGCATTTGGGACTTTTAATTATAATTATGATTTGCGAATTGATAAACTATTTAGCTCGATTGAAAGCCAACTAGTCCAAAGAAAGTTGGGGGAGATGATTATCTAGGTCCTTGTAAGATTGGCTCTGATACGTATCCATGCGTCTACCTAAAGGCCTCTTAAACATCACTGTCGTATCTGTGTCCACCACCACCCCTGGCAGCTCGTTCCAGACCCCCCACCACTCTCTGTCGACTTCTGTCTGTACGGAGTTTGTACGTTCTCTGCCTGACCGAGTGGGTTTTCTCCGGGTGCTGCGGTTTCCTCCCAAACTCCAAAGACGTGCAGGTTTGGCTCCTGTTCATTGTAAATTGTCCCTAATGTGTAGGATAGTGTTAGTGCAGGGGCGACGGCTGACCAGAGCGAACTCAGTGGGCCAAAGAACCTGTTTCCGTGCTGTATCTCTGAAGCCTAAAATCTAAAATAGTTTAAAATAGAGGCAGGAAGGACTTGTTTCACCCGTTTGTGCCTTCCTCTCTATACAAGATCAATAAGATAATGCCTGGTATTTTTTAATCCATTACTTTCATGTACTAACCCTAAATCTCTTCATTCTCCTAAGCCTGGAGAGGAAAGATTTAAATGGCTTTGGGGAAAGGTTTAGGGAGGGGACCATTTGATATATTTACTGAACTGATGTGCCCAGCGATATTCATCTGGGATACACAAGTTCATAAGTGATAGGAGTAGAATTAGGCCATTCGGCCCATCAAGTCTACTCTGCCATTCACTGTGGAGGGCCAAGTCATACCGATGGATATTTTTCAGGCAGAAATAGATAGATTCTTGATTAGTACGGGTGTCCGAGGTTATGGGGAGAAGGCAGGAGAATGGGGTTGGGAGGGAGAGGTAGATCCGCCATGTTAGAATGGCGGAGTAGACTTGATGGGCCAAATGGCCTAATTCTACTCTTATTCCTTATTGCCTTTTGACTCTTTGCGTGCTGGTCCCAGAGGTGGATTCTATCATTGCACCACCAGGCAAAGTATCTGGGGCTCGGTCCTCTCCTTATCTTAAGATCCCTCTGCCTATCTATACCTGTGAGTTCTGAACCGATGATTACCAGAAGCGCAAGTTTCGTTGACCCTGCAAAACTGTAGCAGAAATACCTGGAGAATTAAAGATGAATCTGCCTGCCAATACTATCAGGAGCCCAGGAGACAAATAAGGGCATTAAAGAAAAAAAAAAAAATGAAGTCTCTCCCTCAATGCCTCTGTTTACCAGTTATGTCCTTTGTGTCCGTTTTCACAAATCAGACTCATAAATCAGCCTTTCACCCACCTTCTAAACTCTCTTGTTATCACACGGCACAGAGGCATGTGGTGCTGAGGTATCGGTGCTCGATTATCCAGTTGGTCACATTCCCCCTGGTCTCCGTCATCACCCGGCTCTTAGTTGTCGTGTTTCGTTTTAGAGCTGCAGCATGGAAAGAGGCCCTTCGGCCCGTCGTGTTCATGTCGACCGCTGATCGCCATTCATGCCAGTTCTACGTTATCCCACTTTCCCGTCCACTCCCTACACACTGGGGACATTTTACTGAGGCCAATTAACCAGATTTTGACCAGAATAGTAAGATTAAATAAATGAGAACTTACCAGTTTGAAGTTTGATCCTTATTTTATGAGGAGTCGAGTTGAGGGACTACGTGAAGAACCCGTACAGCCGTTCGTGCATCAATCTTCAAAGCAACGGTGTGAAATCACAGATAATAATGACTGAAGTATAATGGTAAGATAACAAAGACTAGAACTACCAGATGAGATCTATGAGGGCTGGGAGTGGAGGGCACGTAGTCCCTCAACTCGACTCCTCATAAAATAAAGATCAAACTTCAAACTGGTAAGTTCTCATTTAATCTTACTATTTTACTTCGGAGTCACGTGAGTGACTACGTGAAGACTTCAAAGCTCTGTGATATCATGCCGTGTGAAACGAGTGTACACAACCACACCTGCTTCATTGACAAATGAAGGGAAAACATTCATAATGCTTACAGTCATAACATAGATGTAAAACATGCTGATGCTGTTTAAATGAAACAATAATATTTCCATCTCTCACCCAGATGGAAAATATAACCAGAATATAAATAGAGTTAACAAATAACCCTGGTTCAGCAATGGGTCATTACAGATGTTTGGAGATTCGTTCGTTGGACCATGCTGCAGCCGTAACGATGCGGCCCAGCGGAACATAAATACCCTTGCTGCTGATGTTGTAGCAGCCCTGGTGTGATGAGATCTGGAATTAGAATCCATTAGGAATCCAAGGCTCTTGATGACCTTGACATATTGTTGTATATATGTGTGCTTACCTTATCAAAGGTCCCCTGGTATGCCTGTGACTATTTTGAGACCTGACCCCCTTCTGGTCTACTCAAGTATTTATAACATTATATATTATAATTTACAGACGTTATCATCCTGTACCATCACAATTATGTAGCGACTGAACCTGCTGCACTAAACCAGTGCCAGAAGGATAACTACCTAATAAACTCCAGCCAAATTTAAGGATATAGCTGCAGCTTCCTGGTGAAATAGTGTTCACAAATGTCAACATCGCATATGGCATTATATTGGTCCTGGGACCTATGTCGAAGATAGCCTGCCCCTTGATAACCCAATTAATAGCCGTATAACTCCATAATTAACAAACGATAATTTAGCATGAATTCGAAACATTAGCAATTAATAACATTTTCCATGGAACATAAGCATAACAAACTCTTTCATCTCCTGGAAAAGAAAATTCTGCGGTTTGGTGCTATGCAAACACTTTGAACACATAGAAGGATAGATGTAACAACCCAAACCTTAGGGCAGTTTATTAAACCTGCAGAACATAATTTGAGTTTATCATACAACAACTGATTTCCCAAGCCTCGGGCTGAACCAGCAAATTACGTTTAAAATAACCAAATAAGGTTATATTATTCGTGACAAATCAGGAATCAATTTGCATAATCACTCAATAGGAACCTTAAGCAGCCTCTTAATGACATTATTTGAAACCTCAATTGATAAACAAAATGGAGGGAGCCATAAAAGTCCTTCCTACTCATTTTTAGCAAAAATGTATGTTTCACCACTGTAATGCCACATATTTTGCAACCAGTGAAATAAACATGAACCATGTTAGGTGTTCCATTAACCAGAATTTCATAATACAGTGTAATTCAACACCAATTCTGTGTTGCCATTAACCTATACTTGATAATTCTCATGTGACAACAACAAGATATGTAACCATTCCATGGGTCTTTAACTGATTGCACCCTCGTGACTAACATATGCCATCATCATAATGTATCAACCTGAGCATCACAATATGCACATTTGTCCAATCACTCTTTAACCCATACGATGCCCGTAGGGTCTATAGATAATTGATACACACAACAGACATTTTTTGCAAATCATGCAAATCTGCTCCACCTCCAAACTCGAGATGATATTTGCAACTTAGTATCTGCCGTAAACAGCAACTGTGGCCCGATTTCCGAACCGGTCTTGTAAGACAATCTTGGTCCTTCTACTGAACCTGCACAATTCTAACCTGCTTGAAAAGCTAGAACAGACCATTTTACATGATTAGACCCCTCAAATAGCTGATAATGTCTCAATCATTTGTAATGTATAACTAAGTGTACACCTTACCAAGCTGTAAGTGGTCCCTTAATTGTAGAGTAGCACAGGTACAGTGCGTGGAACCTCTGGTCATCCTTCATGCTGCCACCAACTTCAGTGAACCTCTTACTGCCAATAAAGATGTGGGGTGCATTATCACCAAAACTATGAAACCTTGCTCGTTCCAATAGCTTGTGCTTTGTCCTTCAGGTTTCACCTATGGAAAGGTCTTACCTGAATAGAAGATTCGGCGGCCAACTGTAATGTCCCCCTTAGAGCGGTATTCACTGCTTATGTGTTTGGGATGGTGACTTTCTGGCCAGGCATAGACCTCTGGACACATGCCCTGAATCCCTTGGGTATGCTCTATGGCTATACCCTCAGACTCGGCATTAGACTATACCAATCCCACATGCTCTCCTCTTACGTGAGGGAGCCATTAAGCAGCCCTGATACAAGGTGCTGCTGGCGCAGCTTCAGCAATACGCCGACTTTGCCATGGCCCCAGCGTCAGAATAATACTGACGCAGCATGCTCTCCTCCTACATGAGGGAGACCTTAAGCAGGCCTGCTAAAAGCGCTGCTGACACAATTTCCTATTTAGGGCCATTAGCACCATTTTGTAATATAATTAAAGATTTACTTAACAAGAACTGGAGCAGTAATGAATACTGTTTGTCCATCCTTGTGACTTTATTAATTTCACCTGGAGAAACAAGGTGTGTTAACAATGACCTATAAGGCACTTAATAGTTAACCATTTAACAAGATAAGTTGTCTTACTTGCACAGCAGAATCACATCTATACAATTAACAATTAACCTAACGACTAGTAAACCTGTTACCAGAGTTTATTGACTGCCATCTGTTGCCCAGGCCGGCATCACAGCCAATTGAATACCTAAAAGTGAATCCCAACATCCTACAAGTCTATTTGATAGACTTAATCTAGCTGGATGGAGGAGCCATATTTCTCAAATATAGTTTAAGACTTAACAGATTCTGTTATATTGCCTTATCCTAACAATGACCCCTCATCCCCCATGATCACTGTAAATGGGAATACCCTACTAAGCAGCTATTCCCACAAAGCAGCCCTGAAGAAGGTACCGCTGGCGCCCAAAAAGCAGCCCTGAAGAAAGGTGCTGCTGGCGCGGCCTTTCCCATAGGCCAGTATTTGCCATAGATTTGGCGTTCTCATGAAGCAGCCCCGAGCAAAGGTGCTGCTGGCATAACCTCTCCAATAGGCTAGCCTGCCATAAATTGGCATTCCCCTGGAGCAGCCCTGAGCAAAGGTACTGCCGGCACAGCCTCTCCAATAGGCTAGCCTGCCATAGCTTGGCATCCCCATGAGCAGTCCTGAGCAAAGGTACTGCTGGCACAACCTTTCCCATAGGCTAGCCTGCCATAACTTGGCATTCCCATGATGCAGCCCTTCCCAAAGGTGCTGCTGGCTCAGCTTCTGCTATAGGCTGCCATTGCCATAAACTTTACTACTGATCCACCTCCTGCCTAAAGGAGTTTCTCTAAATTAATTCCCAGAGGTGAACCTACCAAATCTTTCTTAATTACTCTGACTATTTTGTCAGCTGTCCACATATTCTGGGGATTATTGTGGTTAGGGAACCCCATAAGTGAATTCCCCTCCCCGGGAATCAATCCCCGGGCACCCGGGCTACTCATTTACGTGAATTAAACCCCATTTCTTGGGGACTACTGCGGTCTGGGAAACGCAAACACTTGAGTTTCCCCACCACCGGGAACCCAGGCTGACCGTTCAGGTCCGTTAAGCCCCATCCCCTAGGGACTACTGCGGTCTGGAACCGCACTATTCTCGGGTATCCCCTCCCCGGGAACCCAACATGTGGAGTCACTGACCGCGTTATCAGTGACTCCGATCGCAAACCCGGCATTCGCCAGCTCCCCGCTCCCGCGGTCGGGCCAGGGTTTTCCCCCGCAAAGCCCTAGGCTGGTTCACTCGCCGGCCTCGTGACCATCCCGCCAGAACCCCGGAGGTTCCTGCAGGAAACCTAGAACAGGTAAGAAATAGCACTTACCTGAAACTTTTTTAGACTCACCGTTGGAGGAGCTGCGCTGCTCCACAGTCGTCTGCACGAAAGCGTCTGACGTAATGACGCACGAACGGCTGTTCGGGGTTCTTCACGTAGTCACTCACGTGATTCCAGCAGCTGCTCTTTCCTGCGCCTCCATATATCAGGTTCCATTTTATTGCTGTTTTCCCCTTTGCTATTCTATCACCCAGGAAGCTCTGCTTCTGATTCCCAGTCCCTGGAATCGACCGAGATTCAAACGGAACCATCCCCACCTAAACGCGTAGGAAGGAACTGCAGATGTGGGTTTACATCGAAAATAGACACAAATTGCTGGAGGAACTCAATGGGTCAGGCAGCTTCTCTGGAGAAAAGGAAGAGATGGTGTTTTGGGTCGGGACCCTTTTTCAGACCCGTCGCAATCCAGAACGCCTCCTATTCCTTTTCTCAAGGGCCCGCTGAGTTACTCCAGCATTTTGTGTCCGTCGTCTCCAACTAAAGACACTCTATCATTTACTTACAAGCTTGGCTGTTAAGCTTTGATTCAGGTTTTCCCAGACGAGATCTCTTCTCATTGAAATGGGATTGTCCCCAGTGTGTATAGGATAGTGTTAGTGTATGGGGATCGCTGGTCGGCGCGGACTTGGTGGGCCGAAGGGCCTTGTTCTGCGCTGTATCTCTAAACTAAACTAAACTAAAGTAATGTAAACTAAACTATATCCTGCACTCTGTATCTTCCCGTTTGCTCCATTTATTGTACTTGAGTTTAAGATGATTTATAAGTGTGGTACATCTGATCTGTTTGCATGGCAAAGCTTTTCACTGTACCTCAATAATAAATCATATCATTTTAGGTTTAGGTTCTCGTTTTAGGTTCATTGACGTTGATTCAATGACCAATTAGATAACGAGTCACATGAATTATGAATGAAAGGGGCTAAGCAGCTAAAGCGAAAAACATAAATGAAGCACATCGCAGGCCTGAGGACAATGGTCTGAAGACTCTTTAGTTTAGTTTAGAGATACAACGCAGTCACAGGCCTTTCAGCCCACCGAGTCCGCACAGACCAGCGATCCCCGCACATTAACACTATCCCACACACACTAGGGCCAATTTACACGTACACCAAGCCAATTGACCTACAAACCTGTACGTCTTTGGAGTGTGGGAGGAAACCGAAGATCTCGGAGAAAACACACGCAGGTCACGGGGAGAACGTACAAACTCCGTACGGACAGCACCCGTAGCCGGAATCGAACTCGGGTCTCCAGCGCTGCAAGCGCTGTAACTCTACCGTTGCGCCACCGTTGGAGTGTGGGAGGAAACCGGAGCAGCTGGAGGAAACCCACGTGGTCACAGGGAGGACGTACGAACTCCGTACAGACGGCACCCGTGGTCGGGATCGAACCCGGGTCCCTGGCGCTGTGAGGCAGCAACTCTACCGCTGCGCCACCGTGCCGCAGAGAGAGGGGGGGATGAGGAAATGCTGCTTTGTGAGAGCACCCTTAATTACGTTCCTCAGTCTGAGCTGTAACCCAAGGCGACATCCTCAGTGGGGATGTGCATGCAAACTATTGTAAATGTCATGAAATCGTAAATACCCAGAGCAGCTTCAAACGAAAAATTCTCAGCAAATGCATTAGCTCTGGACATTGATTGACGCGCTCTATATGTTCTCTTTTGTATTTCTGGCTTTGTGCTTTTTCGTTGCCATTCTCTTGACAAAATAAAAGAGAAATATAAAGATTGTCATCCGTGATTCTCTTGTTAATGGAATCTTACACAATTGAGATTTTTTAAAATCTCAGTATAATCTACACTCCCTCGCTTAAGTATTATGGTTCTTATTTATTGTCCGCTTATCACTGAATTGAATGCAAAAAGGGGATTTCACTGTACCTAGATACATGTGACAATCAAGTGCCATTGAACCTTTGACCTAATCAGCGGTGGCGTTGCTGACTCACAGCGCCAGAGAGCTGGGTTCGATCCTGACTACGGGCGCTGTCTACGCGGAGTTTGTACGTTCTCCCCGTAACCGTGTGGGTTATCTGCGGTTGCCCCCCACGTTCGAAAGACCCGCGGGTTAGTGGGTTAATTGGCCTGTGTAAAATTGCTCCTCATGTGGAGGGAATGGATACGGAAGTAGGAAAACACAGAACGAGCGTGAACGGCCTCACCCGCTGAGTTACTCCAGCATTTTGTGTCTACCTTCGATTTACCAGCATCTTCCTCAAACGTGAACGGGTGATTGATGGCTGGCGTAGACTGAATGGCCGGTTTAAGACTAAGGGGTCGGCCATTTAGGACTGAGATGAGGAAAAACCTTTTCACCCAGAGAGTTGTGAATCTGTGGAATCATTCACTGGATGTTTTCAAGAGAGAGTTATATATAGCTCTTAGGGTTAACGGAATCAAGGGATATGGGGAAAAAGCAGGAACAGGGTACTGATTTTCGATGATCAGCCATGAATGGGTGCTGGCTTGAAGGGCCGAATGGCCTGCTTCTGCATCTATTTTTCTATGTTTCCAGAGAAACAGGCCTGGCAGCTCACCATCCATGCCGACCAGTTGAACCTCTCTTTGGGGAAGTTTGAGAGGGGGAGGGGGATGGGGGGGTGGTAAATGGAATGGATTCAGTTGTGTTTAAAAGATCATTCAGCACACCATAACCTCTTGTGAAATGAGTGCTGCCTCATTACTTTTTCCGTTACAGTTTTGCCCTGTCTTGCCTTGATTCTAAGATGGACACAAGTAGCTGGATTAACTCAGTGGGACAGGCAGTATCTCTGGAGATAAGGAATGGGTCGAGGGACGAGACCCTTCTTCAGACAGCGGCGTTTTGGATCGAGATTCTTCCTCGTCCCTTGCCGAAGATGCGATTTTTCTTTTTCCGGATCGTGTCTCCGGTCGCTCTGCGGCCTAACATCATGGAGCTGGAGGCCTTGCTCGAGACTGACTTTGAGCCCCACCGTGGGGCCGTGGGCTTACCATCGGAGCCTGCGATCCCTCGCCTGGGATCGACGCTCTAACCGCGGCCTGCGGATTTCACCATCGAGGAGCTCGCAGTCTCGGGTAGAGACTGATGTCAGGAAGTGACTGATGTCCCAGGAGGTTCAACCAGCCCGAGCCAGGGTCCGATCGCCCGGCGCGGGGGAGTCTGAGATCGCCCCGATGCAGGAGCTTGATCGCCCCAACGCGGAGAGCCCGACCGCCAGCTACAGGAGCCAAGATCGTCCCCACGCGGAGGGCCCGAACGCTGCTGGCGACGGGAGTCAAGATCGTCCCGACAACGGAAGGCTCGAGGCTCCCAACCGCGGGAGAACAAAGAAGGGAAGAGATTGGACATTTTTTTTGCCTTCCATCACAGTGAGGAACGTGGAGGAGTCACGGTGGTGGATGTTTATGTTAAAATGTTTTTTGTGTGTTGTGTTGCTTTTTATTGGTATGACTGTACGGCAAATCAAATTCCTCGTATGTTGCAAAAAATACTTGGCTAATAAAGTATGATTATGATTACGATCCTTGACCCCTGGATAACTGTCCACCCTGCCGATCCCGACTTTCTTATCCCAATCTCACCGGAGGGGATCCTTACCATTCATCTTCCCATCCTCCCAGCATTAGTGAATCTCAATCAAACTTTTCATTTCCCTCTGCCTGTTCAGCCTCCTCTGTGCTCTGCACTGCTATTAATGTCCCCACTGATCATTATTGGCCTTTGTTGATCTTCCTGTCGTTTAATGTACAGGAGACGATTACTTGTCCGCTCGTGTTTTCGTTATTTATTGCACTGCCTCGGGCTGTGACTGTAAATGAAACTTCATTCACGTGGGGAGAAAGACTGTCTTTATTCAACACTCAAGCCTCGAGGTTTGTTTCCACCTTTGATTCATCCTGACACACAAAATGGAAATGTGTGTGTGCACTTGATATATTTAAAAACTGTTGACATTTTAAAGAATTGTTTCTCTTTAAAAATAGACGTGCATTTTTAAAAAGGCTGTAACATACCCAATCTATTTTTAAAAACAGCAGACGAAATATATTTCGAAGTGTAATGTCATGTAATGCAGCCAATTTGCAAACAGCGAGCTCTCTTAAACAGCAATGTATAAGAAAGAACCACAGAAGCTGGAAAAATCGAAGGTAGACAAAAATGCTGGAGAAACTCAGCGGGTGAGGCAGCATCTGTGGAGCGAAGGAATAGGTGACGTTTCGGGTCTGAAGAAGGGTCTCGACCCGAAACGTCACCTATTCCTTCGCTCCATAGATGCTGCCTCACCCGCTGTGTTTCTCCAGCATTTTTGTCAACCTTCACACTCTTAAACAGCAAGGAAATAGCGACCAGACAGAATACTTCAGCGATGTTGATAGAAGGTTTAAGTATTGGAAGGGTTACTGGAGTAACTAGTTTAGTTTAGTTTAGGTTATTGTCACATGTACCGAGGTACAGTGAAGAGCTTTGTTATTGCGTGCTAACCAGTCAGCCGAAAGACTATACACGATTACAATCCAGTCTGCATGGAGTTAGGCAAGTCTTGGCACAATGAAAAAGATAGTCTAGTTTAGTTTAGTTGAGTTTAGTTTAATTTAATTTAGTTTGTTGTCACGTGTACAGAGGTAGAGTGAAAAGCTATTATAGACAATAGACAATAGCCACAGGTGCAGGAGTAGGCCATTCAGCCCTTCGAGCCAGCACCACCATTCAATGTGATCATGCCTGATCATCCCCAATCAGTACCCCGTTCCTGCCTTCTCCCCATGTCCCCTGACTCCACTATTTTTAAGAGCCCTATCTAGCTCTCTCTTGAAAGCATCCAGAGACCTGCCTCCACTGTCCTCTGAGGCAGAGAATTCCACAGACTCGCCACTCTCTGTGAGAAAAAGAGTTTCCTCGTCTCCGTTCTAAATGGCTTACCCCTTGTTCTTAAATTGTGGCCCCTGGTTCTGGACTCCCCCAACATCGGGAACATGTTTCCTGCTTCTAGCGTGTCCAAGCCCTTAACAATCTTATACATTTCAATGAGATCCCCCATCATCCTTCTAAACTCCAGAGTGTACAAGCCCAGCTGCTCCATTCTCTCAGCATATGACAGTCTTGCCATCCTGGAAATTAACCTTGTAAACCTACGCTGCACTCCCTCAATAGCCAGAATGCCCTTCCTCAAAGGACTGTTGCGTGCTATCCAGTCAGCGGGAAGACTAGACATGCTTACAATCGTGCCATTCCACAGTGTACAGATACATTATAAAGGGAATAACGTTTAGTGCAGGATAAAGCCGGTAAAGCGATTAAGTATAGCCTGGGGTCTCCAATGAGGTAGATAGTAGCTCAGGACCGCTCTCTCGTCTTTGAATAGTTGTCTAGTCGTGGAAATAGTTGTCAAAGGGTGTGAATTGTGTTTACATTTGGATGGCACAGTGACACAGTCAGCGAGACACAGCTCCTGTGACCAGGGTACTCTCCTAACCCCTGGTGCTGTCTCTGTTGAGTTTGCACGGTCTCCTTGAGTTTCCTCTGCTGCTCCGGTTTCCCCTCAAATCCCAAAGACGCGCGGCAATGTAGGTCGTAAATGCGAGGAGTTGCAGATGCTGGAATCGTGCATAGCCCACGACATGACGGAGTAACTCGGCAGGTCAGGCAGCATCTATGAGGATAGGTGACAGTTCAGCTCAGTACCTATCTTTGGGTTGGTAGGTCACTGTATTGGCCACTGTAATTTACCCTGATTTTTAGTTTAATTTAGTTTAGAGATACAGAGCGGAAACAGGCCCTTCGAATCCGCGCTGACCAGCGATCTACGCACATTAACAATATCCTACACCCATAGAAACATAGAAAATAGGTGCAGGAGGAGGCCATTCAGCCCTTCGAGCCAGCACCGCCATTCATTGTGACCATGGCTAATCGTCCCCAATCAATAACCCGTGCCTGCCTTCTCCCCACATCCCTTGATTCCACTAGCCCCTAGAGCTCTATCTAACTCTCTCTTAAATCCATCCAGTGATTTGGCCTCCACTGCCCTCTGTGGCAGGGAATTCCACAAATTCACAACTCTCTGGGTGAAAAGGTTTTTTTCTCACCTCAGTCTTAAATGGCCTCCCCTTTATTCTAAGACTGTGGCCCCTGGTTCTGGACTCGTCCAACATTGGGAACATTTTTCCTGCATCTGGCTTGTCCAGCCCCCACTGGGGACAATTTTTGCATTAACCAATCCAATTAACCAACAAACCTGTACGTCTTTGGAGTGTGGGAGGAAACCGGAGATCTCGGAGAAAACCCACGCAGGTCACGGGGAGAACGTGCAAACTCCACACAGACAGCACCCGTAGTCAGGATCGAACCCAGGTCTCCGGCGCTGCATTCGCTGTAAGGTAGCAACTCTACCGCAGCGCCACCCTGACCGCCCAAAGTGCCATATGTAAGTGAGTGGTAGATTTTGGAGGGCGAAGAGGATATGGGGTATAAAAATGAATATACCTTACACTGGATGTTGCGCCCTGCATCCCTTTTCCGTGCACTGATTGTTTTCACGTGCAGTCTTTTCTCTGACTGGATAGAACACAAACAAAAGCCTTTAACTATACCTCCGTACACGTGACAATAATGAACCGCACTAAACAGGGCGACACAGTCTTGCACCTTACACCGCACCAGCAGCACGGTGGCGCAGTGGTAGAGTTGCTGCCTCACAGCGCCAGAGACCCGGGTTCGATCCTGCCCACGGGTGCTGTCTGCACGGAGTTTGTACGTGCTCCCCGTGATCTGCGGGGGTTTAATCCGAGGTCTTCGGTTTCCTCCCACACTCCAACGATGAGCGGGTTGTAGGTTAATTGGCTTGGTAAATGTAAAATTGGCTCGCGTGTAAGTAGGGTAGTGTCAATGTCCGGGGATCGCTGGTCGGTGCGGACTTGGTGGGCCGAAGGGCCTGTTTCCACACTGTATCCCTAAATTAAAAAAAAAACTAAGAACACCTTACATCTTAGTCCTCGAAAGTATGGAGGAGACAAAAATCTCTTTGGTTTTTATCTGTAATCTAGTTACAATTTACACTCAACTAAAACCTTTGCTCAATTTCACCACTGTCCAATAGAAAATCGTCCATGAATAATATGAGATTTAAGCGTGAAATAAGAAAAGACATTTCCATTCAAATAATAAGTCTTGTTGCACCGCGCTTAGGATAGCCCTTGCATGGAGTCATAGAGTGATACAGTGTGGAAACTGGCCGTTCGGCCCAACTTGCCCACGCCGGCCAACCTGTCCCAACTACACCAGTCCCACCTGCCTGCGTTTGGTCCATATCCCTCCAAACCTGTCCTATCCATGTACCCGCCTAACTGTTTCTTAAACATTGGGATAGTCCCAGCTTCAACTACCTCCTCCGGCAGCACGCTCCATACACACCCACCACCCTTTGTGCGAAAAAAATTACCCGTCAGATTCCTATTAAATGTTTTCCCCTTCACCTTAAACTTACAGTATATCCTCCGGTCCACAATTTGTGCATCTGCCCGATCTATTCCTCTCATGATTTTATACACCTCTCTAAGATCATCCCTCATCCTCCTGCGCTCCAGGGAATAGAGTCCCAGCCGACTCAACCTCTCCCGAAAGCTCGGACCCGCTAGTCCTGGCAACATCCACGTAAATCTTCTCCGCACCCTTTCCAGCTTGACAACAACTTTCCTGTAACCCGGGGGCCCAGAACCGAACACAATACTCCAAATGCTGTCTCACCAACGTGGAGTTTTAATACCAGATGAAAATAAGTTAATCATATAAAATAAGCGTTTTTATTCGGTAACGAGCCCATCAAATGTGAGTAACGCAATTTTTAAATCAAGGTAAGTGACATTAAAGGAGATTCAGATGAACCACTCATTGGTTTCATCGGTGTAATGTACTCAGTTTCTCAGTCGTTTAAAAATAAAATGTTATCGTTGATCATACAGGTTCCCTTTCACCTATTTAAAATGATACATGCATTAAATAGTGGCGTCTAATGGGCCTGTCCCACTTAGGCGATTTTTTAGGCGACTACAGGCAACTAGGCTATCGCCACATGGTCGCCGGGTGTCGTGAGTCGTCTCCTTGGTCGCCCGAAGAGTCGTAGCGTTTTTCTGGTCGCCGCTGGATTTTGAAATGTACAAAACCTTTCGGCGACAGTCGACTTGACGCCAATGAGCGTAACTTGACTTATCTTTGACGTACAGGTTTGTAGGTTAATTGGCTTGGCATAAGTGTAAATTTTCCCTGGTCTATGTAGGGTAGTGTTAACGTGCAGGGATCGCTGGTGGGTGCGGATGTGTTGGGCCGAAGGGGCCTGTTCCTGCGCTCTATCTCCAAAGTAAACTGATAAACTAAATTGCGTAGGAAGGAACTGCAGGTGCTGGTTTAAACTCAAGATTGACGCAAAAAGCTGGGGTGACTCACTGGGTCAGGCAGCACCTCTGGAGAAAAGGAATAGGTGATGTTTTGGCTCGGGACCCTTCCTCAGACCAATCTTCCTCATACGTGGTCTGAAGTAGGGTCTGGACCTGAAACGTCACCTATTCCTTTTCTCCAGAGATGCTGTCTTATCTTATAGAAACATGCAAAATTCTTAAGCGATTGGACAGGCTAGATGCAGGAAAAACTTTCCCGGTTGGGGGAGTCTAGAACCAGGTGACACAATTTAAGAATAAGGGCAGGCCATTTAGGACTGAGATGAGGAAAAATATTTTCACCCAGAGAGTTGTGAATCTGTGGAATTCTCTGGCACAGAAGGCAGTGGAGGCCAATTCACTGGATGTTTTCAAGAGAGAGTAGATTTAGCTCTTAGGGCTAATGGAATCAAGGGATATGGGGAGAAAGCAGGAACGGGGTACTGATTCTGAATGATCAGCCATGATCATATTGAACGGCAGTGCTGGCTCAAAAGGCCGAATGGCTTACTCCTGCACCGATTTTCTATGTTTCTATGTCTGACCTGGGAATAAACTAAAGTGTTATGCACATGAATGAATGAATGGATGAATAGGTTTATTGGCCAAGTATGTTCACATACAAGGAATTTGCCTTGGTGCTCCTCTCGCAAGTAACAACACGACATACATTAAGAATAAAACATAAAACATTAAACCATTAAGAATAAAACATTATAGTTTAAACATGTGAATTAAATAAAATACCAGGGCAAAAGGAGGCTACAGACATTTGGTTATTGAGCTACTGCTCGTGGTAAAAAGCTGTTATGATGTCTGGCTGTGGCAGCTTTGACAGTCCGGTGTCGCCTTCCAGAGGGAAGTGCTTCAAAGAGTTTGTGGTCAGGGTGAGAGGGGTCAGAGATGATCTTTCCAGCTCGCTTCCTGGCCCTTGCAGTGTACAGTTCGTCAATGGGGGGGGAAGGTTGCAGCCAACAACTTTTTCGGCTGATCGAACGATTCGCTGCAGCCTCCGGATGTCGTGCTTGGTGGCTGAGCCAAACCAGACCATCCAGGGCAACACAGACCGAGTGACTGGCAGCCTGTTTATCATGTTAAAATTACTTTTCTCTCCACCACTAACACGCCCTGGGCTATCTACAAGAGGAATGACTGTATCTCTCTGGGGGCACATTCATTGTAGATGCAGGGGTGAGAGTTGGAGACAGCACCAAGATACCTTGCGTAACTGGGAAGGGAGGCAGACAAAATCTAACGCACGGATATGGAGCATGCATATTTAATAGTTAACTGATTTGAATAATTTACATAGTGATATTAAATTAATAATGGCAACTTCTACTCAGTTTCTTGCAGAGGTCAAAGAGAGAGAAGAAAAAAATTCCCCGTATTACCTTCTTGATAGTTTCAATTAAGGTCACGTTTCCCTTAGGAGCAGAAATTAGATGGTGGAGCACAATTTGACTTGCTAGAAGAAGCAGAATAGATGGGTCTAATAGCTTTAAATAATTACGGTAATTGGCTAGAGAACTTGATTGGGGATACCGAGATTTTTTTTCATACATGCAGCAGGTTATATTACATGGCTCGAAAGTGTTTAAGAAGGAACTGCAGATGCTGGTAAAATCGAAGGTTGACAAAAATGATGGAGAAACTCAGCGGGTTGAGTTTCTACACCATTTTAGTCTTGCCCGAAAGCAGCAATTTTAGACTTTAGACTTTAAGGGCCTGTTCCACTTGCCGATTTTTTTCGGCGACTGCCAGCATCTTTGACTGACGTATCAGGTCACCGTAAAATTCGCGGCGTGAAGACGTATGGCGAGCGGTGATTTTTTTCAAGTGTCGCAACATTTTTTTTTGTCGCCGCTGGATTTCAAAATGTTGAAAATCTTTTGGCGACACTGATATGACGCCGGCAGTCGCCGGAAGAAATCGCCGCGGGACAGGCCCTTACGAGATACAGCACGGAAATAGGCAAACTGCGTCCATGCTGACCAGCGATCATCCTGAACGCTAACACTATACTACAAACTAGGGACAATTTTAATACTTTATAGAAGCGCAGCAGTAGAGTGGTAAAATTGTAAATTGTCCCTAGTGCGTAGGATAGTGTTAGTGGGAGGGGTGATCGCTGGTCAGTGTGGACTCGGTGGGCCGAGGGGCCAGGTTCTGTGCTGCATTTCTAAAACCTGAAGTAAATATCGAATTAATATACAAACCTGTACATCTTTGGAACGTGGGATGAAACCAGCGCACCCGACGAAAACCCACGTGGTCACGGGGAGAACGTACGAGCTCCCTAAGGACAGCACCCGCAGCCAGGGTCGAACCCGGGTCTCTGCCGCAGTGAGGCAGCAACTCTACCGCTGCGCCACCGTGCTGCTCCAGTGTTCACCACATTTTGTCATCGCCTTTGTTCCTGGGCGTTTGAGTTACCGATCCAGGCCGTGATGCAACCAGACAATATCCACTTTAAACCATCTCTTGTTTCTAACAGACCTGATCGCCACCATCCTCTCCTCCCCCACAGCCAGCCCACCAACTAAATCATAATGGACTGCACATGAAAAGGCTTTTGAACCCATTTACTCTGCTCCTTCCAACGTCAAGTGGTTGCCTGGTAAATATAACATCTCTGAGGGAATGGGTGGTCTTAGCTGAAAATTATAAATAATACTGGGATTTTTATTTTTTTGGACTGGCTAGCTGGATTTATTCTAACCAGAACATATGGGGCTGAGGAGAGGCCTGACAAAGGTTTACAACATTTTTAGATAGGTAAAATAGTCAGATTCATTTTCACAAAGCAGGGGAGCTTAAAACTAGAAGGCACAGGTATAATAGGGTACGGGGATAAGGGGCCTGTCCCACTGTATGAGGTAATTCAAGAGTTCTCCCGAGTTTTCCCCTGATTCGAACTCGGAGAATGTCCGTAGCGGGTCCGTAGGAGTTCGTGAATGTCCCGTAGCGGCTCGTACCGTACGAGTAACGGCAGGTACTCGGGAAATCCGGTAAACTCGTGACGTTTTTTCAACACTGTGAAAAATGTCCACGAGTAAAAAAAATACTCGTGATGAAATAAATTATTGCTTTTTACTCGTACGAGCCGCTACGAGACATCCACGAACCCCTACGGACATTCTCCCAGTTCGAATCGGGGGGGAAAACTCGGGAGAACTCTTGAATTACCTCGTACAGTGGGACAGGCCCTAAAGTTTGGAGAGAAATTTAGCAGGAATTGAGTTGCTGCCTCACCGTGCCAGAGACCCGAGTTTAATCCTGACTATGGGTGCTCTCTGACGTTGTCCCTGTGACCACGTGGGTTTTATTTGGGTGCTCCGTTCTCTGCTCACACTCCAAAGACGTGCAGCTTGGTAGGTTTAATGGCTTCTGCAAATTGCTCCTAGTGTGTAGGATGCGAAACTGGGAATGGCATGGAATTAGTGTATGGGTGGTCGATGGTCGTCATGGACCGGTGGGCTGAAGGGCCTGTTTCCACGCTGTATCTCTAAACGAAACTAAACTAAACTAAAAGACTAGGGACATTGTGAACAACAGTGGTAGATCTGGGATTGGGAGAGTGTTAGAAACCTTTGAAAGACGTCTAAAAAATTGATAAAGGGGAAGAAAGTAGAATATACTAGTATACCATTGGGGAATTATAAAAATATCCAATACCATCTATGAAGGTAAAAGGGAAGAGAAAATCAAAAGTAAAGGTTGTTCTCTTGAGAAGCTTCAAGGGAATTAATAATGAGGTTTGAGGAAATGCCAAAAAAAAGTTTAAATAAATATTTTGTATCTGTATTCACAGCAGCAAACACTAAAAGCATGAAAAAATAGCGGGAACTAAAGAAGGAAAAGGAGGAACTTAAATCAAATTACATTTAGAGATACAGCATGGAAACAGGTCCTTCGGCCCACTGAGTCCGCATTGACCATCGATCGCCTAGTCACACAATTTCTCTGCTATAGCCACACATTCTCAACCAATTCGTACACGCTAGGGGCAATTTACAGAGACTGTGCAGGGCGGCAAAGGTAGAGTTGCTGCCTCACAGCTCCAGAGACCGGGGTTCGATCCTGACTACGAGTGCTGTCTGTACGGAGTTTGTATGTTCTTCCCGTGACCCGGGTGGGTTTTCTCTGGGTGCTCTGGTTTTCCTCCCGCATGCCAAACGTGTATAGGTTTGTAGGTTAATTGGCTTTGGTAAAGAATGTAAATTGTCCCTAGTGTGTGTAGGAAAGTGCTAAAGTGCGGGTATCGCTGGTCGGTGCAGACTCGTTGGGCCGAAGGGCCTGTTTCCACGCTGTATCTCTAAACTAAATTAAACAATGAACCTACTAACCTGCACCTCCTTGGGGTGCGGGAGGAAACCGGAGCTCCCGGAGGAAACCCACGCGGGAGAAACGGGCAAACTCCGTACAGACAGCGCCCGAGGTCAGGATTGAACCGGGGACTCTGGCACTGTGAGGCAGCAACTCTACCGCTGGCTGCGACATTGTGCTAGCCATCTTGGAACTTTCCCCAAGAAATCTTTTGTTGAGAGAGGCGTAAAAAGTGAAGCGCAAGAATTCGTCCCTGATATTCCACAAATTGAATGGTAGACGTGCTATGGTTAATTAAAAAATTTTTGACAGTAATAAATAGAAATGAATTAGAGATGAAAGTAATTGGTAGCAGAGTTGTTTCTTGTCACAGTAGGTGGAGATAATTATGTAACTTGTGCAACAACAAGGAGGTAAAACACTGTGGCCCCGCTAATTGATTTGAGATATGCTTTCGACAATGGGTTAATTAATTATAACGCATTATGGTAAGGTGGGAAGATAGACACAAAATGCTGGAGCTAAGGGCCTGTCCCACTTGGGCGCCAATTACACGTCGTTTACGAGACATCATTTACGCGGCACGACGCATGTGATGCGCGCATGTTACGCATTACGCTCGCATGGTGCGTGGTTGCCTAAGCAGTGACGCGTGGTCGCACGCTGCGCCCCAGGATTTTGGGATGTACAAAATCTTCGCACGCCATCTGCGTGACGCGCCAAGTGGGACAGGCCCTTAACTCAACGGGTCAGGCAGCATCTCTGGAGGAAAAGGAAAAGGTGGCGTTTTGGGTCGGGACTCTTCTTCAGACCCGTCATCAGACTTCATCAGTCCGAAGAAGGGTCTCGACCCAAAACGTCACCTATTCCCTTTTCACCTGAGATGCTGCCTGACCCGCTGAGTTACTCCAGAATTTAGTGTCTATCTTTGGTGTAAACCAGCACCTGCAGTTCCTTCCTACACATGCTGAAGTGGGAGATAGACAATAGACAATAGATGCTGGAGTAGGCCATTCGACCCTTCGAGCCAGCAGCGCCATTCACAGTGACCATGGCTGATCATCCACAATCGGTACCCCATTCCTGCCTTCTCCCCATATCCCTTGACTCCACTAAGGAGGGGGAAAGGTATGAAGGAAGGAATGTTTGATATAGAGGTGAAAGTACTATTTTGAACCATGCACTTTCATGGATGTGGAGAAGATGTTTCCACCAGTGGGAGAGTCTAGGACCAGAGGCCACAGCCTCAGAATAAAAGGACGTACCTTTAGGAAGGAGATAAGGAGGTATTTCTTTAATCAGAGGGCGGTGAATCTGTGGAATTCATTGGCATGGAATGCTTTTTGGAGACCAAATCAATGGATATTTTTAAGGCAGAGATAGATAGATTCTTGATTAGTATATGTGTCAGGGGTTATGGTGAGAAGGCAAGAGAATGGGGTTGAGAGATGAAGATAGATCAGCCGTGATAGAATGGAGGAGTGGACTTGATGGGCTGAGAGTTCATGTCAAATATTACCAATGCATTTGAGAAGGTCATAAGAATGAGAAAGGCTTCCGTGCAGAATGTGAGTCGTTTGTCTTGCTGTATATCGTTCATCAAATAGATTAATGAGGGGCAAAAGTGTTCTTTTTAAGGATACAAAGCCCTTTTAAATGGTTCAAGCTGGAGAAGGTACTCGCTCAGCTCAGTGAGTTGAAAGTGAAAACCAAGCAACTCGTCATGCTAAGCGGCTGCAGGAAGTGCCACTTAATTCGCAACAAATTTGTAATATACCAAGCATAAAAAATTAATATTTGTGTAATGAATTGATATAAATAATTACCAAATGCTGCCACATTATTACATTAAAAATCTAATTTGCAGGAGCTGTCCGTGCAAACTACACTGTTTATGAATGTTTCATACTTGCATGCAAACTTATTAATTTGTAATAAACACTGGTTTTAAAATACTTAAATACACGCTGATTATATACAAGACAAAAATAAGGTGATTCCCGCTGAAACTAATTAAATGTGATCCATGTTTATGCATTTTTACATTATCATTATGGCACAAAATCAGGCTGTTTGGCCCAACTGGTCGTGTTGTTAATTCTCCACGGAAGCCTGCTCCATTTTTTTTTTTCTTTCCCTGATCTTATCAATCTAATCTTTTAATCCTTGCTCTTTTTTAGTGTTTATCCCTCTTCTCCATAAATGCATCAAGGTTGCTTGTAGCCTTGTACCATTGGGCAGGAGGTGCGGCAGCCTGAAGTCTCCCACCGCCAGGTCCAGGAACGGCTGCTTTCCTAAGACCATCATTGTGGCACGGTGGCGCAGCGGTAGAGTTGCTGCCTTACACCGCTCACAGCGCCAGAGACCCGGGTTCGATCCTGACCACGGGTGCTGTCAGTACGGAGTTTGTACGTTCTCCCCGTGACCTGCGTGGGTTTTCTCCGAGATCTTCGGTTTCCTCCCACACTCCAAAGACGTACAGGTTTATAGGTTAATTGGCTTGGTATAAATGTTAAAAATTGCCCCTAGTGGGTGTCGGGTAATGTTAGTATGCGGGGATCGCTGGTCAGCGGGGACCTGGTGGGCCGAAGGGCCTGTTTCCGCGGTGTATCTCTAAACTAAACCATCATTGCGGAATGGTGGCGCAGCGGTAGAACTGCTCCCTTACAGCGCTTCACAGCGCCAGAGACCCGGGTTCGATCCCGACTACAGGTGCTGTCTGTATGGAGTTTGTATGTACTCCCCGTGACCTGCGCGGGTTTTCTCCGATGTACTAGAGCCAAATAGCCCGGAACAGATGAAACTGATCAACACGGCACAGGTCAAGGTCCAAACCCGAGAATCTCTGGAATCCCCTTCTCAAAGCCTCGGCTTCCATTTACATAACCAATCTACACTCGCTAGAATGCTGCACAGAATCTCACCTTCACTCCACAGTCATGGTAAATGTGTTCACCATGGCAACAGTACTCCTCTCACATAGAATCTCATCAGCACGGCAACACAAATAGAGCAAAGTCCACAAATCCAACCGCACTTAAGCGACTCTGTGTGTAGGCGTGTGTGTGTGCACCTGTGTGTGTGTGTGTGTAAGTGTGAGTGAGGGAGAGTGTGTGCCTGAGACAGAGTGTGTGAGAGAACAGTGCGTGAGAATAGATGTGAGAGAGAGTGGGCGTGAGAGGGTAGGTGTGTGGGAGTGAATGCATGAGGCTGCGTGTGTGTGAGAGAGTGTGCATGAGAATAGGTGTGAGAGAGAGTGTGCGTGAGAGAGTGTGTGCAGAGATGGTGTGTGTGCGTAAGAGTGTGTGAGTGTGCGTGAGAGTGTGTGTGAGTGTGTTTGTGAGAGTGCATGAGAGTGTGTGAGAGGGTGTGTGTGCGAGGGTGTGTGTAAGGGGGTGAGAGTGTGTGCGTGCGAGTGTGAGCGTGAGAATGTGTGTGTGAGAGGGTGTGTGTGTGAGTGTGTGCGTGAGAGGGTGTGTGTGAGTGTGTGCGTGAGAGTGAGCGGGAGAGTGTGTGCGTGCGAGTGTGAGCGTGAAAGTGTGCGTGTGAGAGGGTGTGTGTGAGAGTGTGTGCGTGAGAGGGTGTGTGTGCGTGAGAGGGTGTGTGTGCGTGAGAGGGTGTGTGTGCGTGAGAGGGTGTGTGTGCGTGAGAGGGTGTGTGTGCGTGAGAGGGTGTGTGTGCGTGAGAGGGTGTGTGTGCGTGAGCGGGAGAGTGTGAGCGGGAGAGTGTGAGCGGGAGAGTGTGAGCGGGAGAGTGTGAGTTTGCTTATTATGGACGCCTCGTTAATAGAGATGCGGTGTTGCAGCTGGTTGAGCCGATTTTGAAATCTCTACAGTAAACCACAAATACTTTATCCGTTGTTCAAGATGTGGACTCTTATACATCGGCGAGACCAAACGTAGACTGGGGGGTTGTCTTGCTGAATACCTTCACTCAGTCAGCCTGGACATACCTGATCTCCTTCCCATTCTCTGTCCTGGGCCTCCTCCACTGTCATTGAGTGAGGCCAAACACAAATTGGAGGAACAGCTCCGCATATTTCACTTGGGCAGCTTACAACCCAGCAGTATGAATATTAATGTCTCTAACTTCAACTAATCCTTGCATCCCTTCTCTCTCCATCCCTCCCCCACCCATGTCGTTGAGCGAGTTTCAAAGTCGTCCTGGTGAATCTCATTGTCTGCAACTCATTTTCACCTAGCCCACAGCTAACAACGGCCTGTTTCCTTTATCATCCTTTTTGCATATCTTTCATGCATCTGGTCTATATATCTCTCTATATCACATTCCATATCTCTCGTTTGCCTCTCAACTGACTCACAGTCTGAAGAAGGGTCTCGACCCGATTGCATATCTTTCATGCATCTGGTCTATATATCTCTCTATATCACACTCCATATCTCTCGTTTCCCTCTCAACTGACTCAGTCTGAAGAAGGGTCTCGACCCGAAACGTCACCCATTCCTTCTCTCCAGAGATGCTGCCTGTCCCGCTGAGTTACTCCAACTTTTTCTGTCTGCCTTAAGAATACTTAATTGTCCTTAAGTCCCTGTCACACTGTATGAGATAATTCCAGAGTTCTCCCGAGTTTTCCCCTGATTCGAACTCGGAGAATGCCCGTAGCCAGACCGTAGGAGTTCGTGGATGTCTCGTAGCGGCTCGTAATGCTAACAGTGGGTATAAAAAGTCACCATTTTTTTAATCACAAGTATTTTTTTAATCGTGGACATTTTATGCGGGGATGAAAAAACATCTCGAGTTTACCGGTTGTCCCGAGTACCTACCTTTAGCATTACGAGCCGCGACGAGCCACGGGAGAACTCGTGAATTACCTCGTACAGTGGGACTGGGGCTTAACCCCAAAAGTGAACAGAATTGCACTTTAACACATGAAACAAATAATGACAGAAACACGACCGCTTACAGCGAATCATGGGCTCTTCCCTGTCTGTAGACAGAGAGCATGTTGCCTGGCGTCAGACTGGGATGAAAAGGGAGACTAAGGTGTGGAACTCGGCAGGGAACGATTTCACTAACGAGCCAAATGAACACAGGCTGAATCGTCATCCTCGGTGCCATTAGCAGCCGTAGTGTGAGCTCAGGTAGTAATTGAATAACAAAAAAAGGAGTCACACTCATCCCAAGTGCTAAGCATCGCTGTGCCAGCTCCCACAGTCACCGCCTGATTAGTCGCCAGCGATGATTCTCGCGTTTAGTTACAGGCGCTGTTAATACAACAGGTTATCCCTGGTCACAAACACCTACACAGTGTACATGCCAGCTTATTATCGACAATAAATATAGCCTTGGTGAGGGGATTCCGAGAACCTTTCAACGCCTCACTTAACGGGGAGCGGGTAAGTGGGAAACATAATTTGGTGTGAGTGGGTGATTCAACGATTCATTCACTTGAGGGCAGCGCAGTGGCAGTGCCGGGGACCTGGGTTCGATCCTGACACCGGGTTCTGGCAGTACGGAGTTTGTGCGTTCTCCCCGTGACCCGCGTGGGTTTTCTCCGGGTGCTCCGGTTTCCTCCCTCGCTCCAAAGACGGGCAGGTTTGTGGGGTAATTTGTATTTTGTTGGTTCACATGCTTGATCGATGGTGTTTTATCATTAATGTTTCATCATTATTAATGTTTCGTGTTTTCTGAGCCATTCGCAACTGTCACTGTATGTGATGTTGTTACTTATGGGCGGAGCACCAAGGCAAATTCCTTGTATGTGAATACTTGGCCAAAAACTTACTCACTTACTTACTTAATTGGCCTTCTGTAAATAGTCCCTAATGTGCAGCATAGAACTAGTTTATGGGTCATTGCTGATCGGCACGGACCCGATGGGACCAATAGCCAGTTTCCACGCTGTATATCTAAACAAAATTAAAGTAAAGTGCAGTTAGTGTCACCGTGGAGTTTTAGGCTTTGGTGATAGAGCATGGGGGTAGGCCCATCGGCCCACTGAGTCCGTGCCGACTGTGACCCCCGCACACTAACATCGTCCTACACACACTAGGGGCAGTTTACAATTTTTACCGAAGCCAATTACCTTACAAACCCGTGCGTCTTTGGAGTGTGGGAGGAAACCGCGCCACCCGGAGAAAACCCACGCGGTCACAGGGGGAATGCCGCACAAACTCCGTACAGACAGCACCCGTAGCCAGGATCGAACCGGGGTCCCTGGCGCTGTGAGGCAGCAGCTCTACCGCTGCGCCACCGTGACTCACTAAACCTCTGGATTTCTGCTCTTTTGTCCACGTTTGGGCCAAGGTGGGAAGCTGAACATTCATGTAGTATCTCGACTAAGAATGAGGGGTCGGCCATTTCGGACTGAGATGAGGAAAAATAATTTCGTCCAGAGAGTTGTGAATCTGTGGAATTCTCTGCCGCAGAAGGCAGTGGAGGCCAATTCACTGGAGGCCAATTCACTGGAGGTTTTCAAGAGAGAGTTAGATTTACCTCTTAGGGCAAACGGAATCAAGGAGTGCTGATATTTGGATGATCAGCCATGATCGCATTGAATGGGGGTCAAGGAAAGAGTGTTCACGTCGCGGCCCTGTTTCCACCAATCCTTCCACCACCACGCACAAGAAGCGACAAGACAGACACCATTGTATGTAGATGCCGAGAAGTGTGTTCAGCTCTGGCCGAACAACTTCTAACCTTGTGCGTAGACTCGATAAGAAGAAGATCACATTGAATGACGGTGCCAACTCAAAGGGCCGAATGGCCTACTCCTGCACCTATTTTCTATGTTTCGAGGTCTATAAAGCTCTCCGCATCGTTGAGTAATTACAGTACATTGTAGCTTCTGTTCAGCTTATCCTCGCCTCCCATTTTTATTTCTGTTCGAATGCCGATACAATATTTTTGGATATTTCTTTTAACTTTGCTGCCAGTCTTTTCTCGCTCTGCCGCTCTTATTTCCTGTGTTATTTTTTTTTTAACTTCCCCTCAGAACATTCCGGATTAAGCCGAGTTCTCACTTGTGTTAACAACCTGCCATCCACCGTTCACTCATCTTTCCTGTTCTGTTTTACTTTCTCTCCCTCTCCTCACCCACGGGACCTGGGTTTCAATTGCCCATCTCCCTCCCTCCCTCCTCGAATGTGCCTCGACTTATAGCCAGGCTGTCTCCACCTTGCAGAACTTAGTTTAATTTAGTTCAGGTAAGAGATACAACGGGGAAGCAGGCCCTCAGGCCCACCGCGTCCACGCCGACCAGCGATCCCCGCACACTAACGGGCCTGTCCCACTTGGCGATTTTTTTCGGCGACTGCCGGCGTCATATCACAGTCGGCAAAAGATTTTGAGCGTTTCAAAATCCAGCGGCGACAAACGAAATGCTGCAACACTTGAAAAAAACACTGCGAGTCCTACGTCATCACCGCCGTAAATTTTTCGGTGACCCGATACTTCAGTCAATGATGCCGGCTGTCGCCGAAAAAAATCGGCAAGCGGGACAGGCCCTTATCACTACCCCACGCACTCCGGGGACAATTTACGATTGAACCAAGTCAGTGAATCTACAAACCTGTACGTCCTTGCAGTGGGGAGGGAAACCGGAGCACCCGGAGTAAAACCCACGCAGGTCACGGGGAGAACGTGCAAAGTCCGTACAGACAGCGCCCGTGGTCAGGGTGGAACCGGGGTCTCTGGCGCTGCGATGCGGCAACTCTACCGCTGTCGTCCTAGTGAGTGATCCCTCTTGGTAGAATTGTTGAAGACACCTTTTATTACTTCCCTGCTGCCTGATATTCGACTGAGTGAGCAGTAATCAGCCGCATTTAATTTTCCCTGTTATTTACGTATGAACAGAGCATACCTGGGCATTATTCCAGATTGTCAGACAGCGCGGGTATTGTAAGTAATGGTGAAATGGCCATTACGAATTGCAACAGCCAATTTAAAACCAGCTAGTTCCTGCAGTCAGTGATCAGTCAATGAATATTTCTAAGGCAGAGATGGATAGATTCTTGATTAGTACGGGTGTCAGGGGTTAATGGGGAGAAGGCAGGAGAATGGGGTTAGGAGGGAGAGATCGATCAGCCACGATTGATTGGCGGAGTAGACTTGATGGGCCGAATGGCCCAATTCTACTCCTATCACTTATGACCTTTTGATCCACCTTTCACTCGTCATCTCTTCCTCAATCCTGCCCCCTCACCTCTTTATACTGCCAATCTCCCCGCATCTCTTTCTGACCAGATGACGTTCGACTGCCCATTCCACTCCCACAAATGCTGCCTAGCCCATGGCGTCTTCTAGCGTCTTGCCTTTTGCTCCAGATTCCAGCATCAGCAGAAGCACCATCTTGCATCACCATAACCTGGGTGAAGATATCATTTGTGGGAAGAAACTGAAGACGATGCTGGTTTAAACTGAAGATAGACACAAAATGCTGGAGTAACTCAGCGGGGCAGGCAGCATCTCTGCAGAGAAGGGATGGGGGACGTTTCGGGTCGAGACCCTTCTTCAGACTCGACCCGAATCGTCACCCATTCCTTCTCTCCAGGGATGCCGTCAGTCCCGCTGAGTTACTCCAGCTTTCTGTGTCTACCTAAAGATGTAATTTAATGACTAACCTCCTGAATAATGAATGTTGCCATGTGAAATTACTTCGAAGATCCCTCTCTCCTGTATATGACGTGCCTGCTGACTTCAGAGAGATCTTGGAGTGAATTACAGCCACCCTTGACATCAGAGTTGAAACACACTCCAGCAGTGAACACGAACAGGCTCCATCTACAGATGGCGATCGCTCTGCAAGGCAGAATAACTCTTCAATAACCTCCAGAAGCAGCGGAGTTAGTTCTATAGAGTCAGCCCTGCTCTCGTCACCTTTGGATCCGAAGATTTAGCTTCAGATCCCAGTAACGAGGCCTAACCCCAGAGCCAAACTCTACGTGGAGTCGTAAGGAAGACTTACTCCATTGGTGTTGTGTCTGAGGTCCAGTATAGTTTAGCTTAGAGATACAGCGCGGAAACAGGCCCTTCGGCCCACCGGGTCCGCGCCGACCAGCATATTAACACTATCCTACACAATAGGGACAATTTTTACATTTATACCAAGCCAACGGTGGGAGAAAACCAAAGATCTCGGAGCCAACCCACTCAGGTCACGGGGAGAACGTACAAACTCCGTACAGACAGCGCCCGCAGTCAGGATCGAACCCGGGTCTCTGGTGCTGCAAGCGCTGTAAGGCAGCAACTCTACCGCTGCGCCACCGTGGCCGGCCAAAGCGCTGTCTATTCTCTTGGGTAGATAGTAAAGATCCTGCGCTCAATGTGAAGTGAAGCAAGAGACTCTACGGCACGGTGGTGCAGCAGTAGAGTTGCTGCCTCGCAGCGCCAGAGACCCGGGTTCGATTCCGACCACGGACGCTGTCTGTTCGGAGTTTGTACGTTCTCCCCGTGACCTGCGTGGGTTTTCTCCGATATCTCCGGTTTTCTCCCACACTCCAAAGACGTGCAGGTTTGTAGGTTAATTGGCTTTTTGTACGATTGTAAGTTGTGGATGGGCGCGGGTGTAGGAAGGAACTGCAGATGCTGGTTTATACTGAAGACAGACAGGAAAGGCTGGAGTAACTCAGCGGGTCGGGCAGCATCTCTTTGGAGTTGGGGAGGAAACCAGAGATCCCGGAGAAAAACCCACGCAGGTCACGGGGGGAACGTACAAACTCCGTAGTCAGGATCGAACCCGGGTCTCTGGCGCTCTAAGTGGTGTAGGCCAGCAACTCTACTGCCACGATAACTTGCAATTTTTGCTTTTCCTTTGCATCCAGATTTTCAATTGCCATTTCCACACAATTGCCTTCACGGTTATGAATTAAACGTATTAAATGTTCTTGCTTACACATCTACTTGCTGTCACCAACTGTTCATTTAAATCTTGCACAGAATTAATATTTCTTATCCACCACCCCTTAGTTTCAGATTGACATTGTGTTTGGTGCTTAGTGGGTACTTTAAACTCATTTCAAAGACATACTGGTTTTGTAGGTTAATTGGCTTTGTTAAGTTGTAAAAAGAAAAGGTGTTATATAGTGCTAGTGTACGGGGTTATCGCTGGTCGGTGTGGACTCAATAAGCCACTATAGTCACTGTATCTCTAACGTCAAAAGCCTAACGTGATTCTTCATCCACCTTCAAGCATTGAATTGGAACTGGAGATGTACTGATAACTTCATAAGCTCATAAGAGATAGGAGCAGATTTAGGCCATTCGGCCCATCAAGTCTACTCTGCCATTCCATCATGGCAGATCCATTCTCTCCCTCCTAACCCCATTCTCCTGCCTTCTCCCCATAACCTCTGACACCCGTACTAATCAAGAATCTATCCATGTCCGTTTTAAATAATATCCACTGACTTGGCCTCCACAGCTGTCTGTGGCAATGAACTCCACAGATTCACCACCCTCTGACTAATGAAATTCCTCCGCATCTCCTTCCTCAAGGAACGTCCTGCAATACTGAGGCTCTGCCCTCTAGTCCTAGACTCCCCCGCCCGTGTGTTTGTGTATAAGAAGAGGAAATCTTGCTGATTTATTTATCCCTTCTCTTGGACTGCGATCAGTTCTCAAACCTCCAATGCCTGCGCCTGCTCTATTCAGAAGACACGGCTTCAGAAAAAACGCCTGTCGGGAAAAGCTGAAGCCTGGAATAAGAACGGAAATTGGTGGAACTGCTCAGCGGGTCGGGTATTAACTGTGGAAACAGAAGCAGGGTTAATGTTTCAGACTGAAACATGTTTCAGAGAAGGTGGAGAATGAATTAGCGATATTACAGAGAGATGCCCCCAGGCAGAAACGACCAGTTCTGATACAAACAGTGCTGAATTCAATCCCAAATCCAGAAGCATGCAAAGCGTCCAGGTCTTTTCCAGCCTTTTCTTTCCAGTTTCTCTCAACTTTCAGCCCTTCAGTTGTCAGGACCATGTAATTTTTTTCACTCTGACTCTCTCCGTCTGTGAATCAAAGGCCGGGACATTGTGACAACAAGGGTTTCCCCGGGGCTCAAGAGAGCGCAGAAATGAATTGACGAGTATTGTACACTCTGGAGTTTAGAAGGATGAGAGGGGATCTTATTGAAACAATATAAGATTATTAAGGGTTTGGACACGCTAGAGGCAGGAAACGTGTTTCCGATGTTGGGGGAGTCCAGAACCAGAGGCCACAGTTTATGAATAAGGGGTAGGCCATTTAGAACGGAGATGAGGAAATGCTTTTTCACACAGAGAGTGGTGAATCTGTGGAATTCTCTGCCTCGGTGGAGGCCGGTTCTCTGGATATGTTCAAGAGAGAGCTAGATAGGAATCTTAAAGATAGAGGAGTCAGGGGATATGGGCAGAAGGCAGGAACGGGGTACTGATTGGGGATGGTCAGCCATGATCACATTGAATGGCGGTGCTGGCTCGAAGGGCCGAATGGCCTACTCCTGCACCTATTGTCTATTGTCTATCGTGTTCTACAAAATCATGAGAGGAATAGATCAGGGAAACACACAGTGTCGAGAGGAAGTGCAGATCCTGGCTTACACCGAAGATAGACACCAAACGCTGGAGTGACTCAGCGGGACAGGCAGCATCTCTATCCGGGTAAACACACAGTCTTTTGCCCAGAGTAGGGGATTTGAGAAGTAGAGGAGATAGGTTTTACGGTGAGGGTGGGAAGATTTAATAGGACCCTTTATTACGCAACTTTATTACGCAAAGGGTGGTGGAAGTATGGAATGAGCTGCCGGAGCAGGTAGTTGAGGCTGGTACTATCGTAACAATTAAGAAATATTTAGACAGGTGCATGGAGAGGACAGATTTAGAAGGATATGGGCCTGTGGGAGTAGTTTAGATGGGGCATGTTGGTCAGCATGGCAAGTTGGGCAGAAGGGCCTGTTTCCACGCTGTACGACTCAATGACTCTATGCCTCTGAGTATGTTCATTTTTTACAAGCCTTTCTACACTTTGGAAAACGGTGTGGGACAATGGTGTTGGGGGTTACGGGCGAAGGCAGGAGAATAGGGTTGAGAAGGACAGATAGATCAGCCGTGATTTATCGCAGGAGACTTGATGGGCCAAATGCCCTAATTCTGCTTCTAGACCGTAGGAACATGGAGTGTTTTGACTGTGATGTGAAAAACAGAGCAGTTCTTTTCTGAAGAAGGGTCTCGACCCGAAACGAAACCCATTCCTCCTCTCCAGAGATGCTGCCTGTCCGCTGAGTTACTCCAGTTTTTTTTTTTGTCTATCTTCAGTTTAAACCAGCATCTGCAGTTCATTCCTACATCGTGCATTTCATCTGCTTATTTACTGGTCTCACCAGCAAGTTGACATGTATTTATTCATTAAGTCATCTCCAAACCCATCTCGATGGTCCCTGGAGTAATTGTCTCCTCTTTCACCAATTACATGCATTGTTAAGCCATCCGCAAGCAGTGGGTTTATCTGTGATGTGTTTGCCAACCAGTTGGCTAGGAGCCCTGATTGTAATGAATAGCCTATTGTATATGGAGAAATGTATACTATTGTGACGTGACAGATATAATCTTAGCAGCAACTGCAACACTGTGTCTTAATTTCTCAAGTGCCGATCTGGACTAACCATGCATATTAACAGTCCCAACTGATCAGTTCAAGCCAGGACATTTAGGAAAGAACTGCAGATGCTGGAAAAATCGAAGGTAGACAAAATTGCTGGAGGAACTCAGCAGGGAAGGCAGCATCCCAGGGGTGGAAATGGATGGGGTGGAAAATTTCATAAGTCAGTATGCAGATGATACTAAGATAGGTGGTGGTGTGGATAATGAAGTAGATTTTCAAAGTCTACAGAGAGATTTGGGCCATTTGGAAAAGTGGGCTGAAAGATGGCAGATGGAGTTTAATGCTGATAAGTGTGAAGTGCTACATCTTGGCAGGACAAATCAAAATAGGACGTACATGGTAAATGGTAGGGAATTGAGGAATGCTGTGGAACAGAGAGATCTAGGAATAACTGTGCATAGTTCCCTGAAGGTGGAATCGCATGTAGCTAGGGTGGTAAAGAAAGCCTTTGGTGTGCTGGCCTTTATAAATCAGAGCATTGAATATAGGAGTAGGGAAGTAATGTTAAAATTGTACAAGGCATTGGTAAGACCAATTCTGGAGTATGGTGTACAATTTTGGTCGCCCAATTATAGGAAGGATGTCAACAAAATAGAGAGAGTACAGAGGAGATTTACTAAAATGTTGCCTGGGTTCCAGCAACTATGTCACAGAGAAAGGTTGAACAAGTTAGATATTTATTCTTTGGAGCGCAGAAGATTAAGGGGGGACTTGATTGAGGTCTTTAAAATGATGAAAGGGATAGACAGAGTTGACGTGGATAAGCTTTTCCCATTGAGGGTAGGGAAGATTCAAACAAGAGGGCATGACATGCGAATTAAGGGACGGATGTTTAGGGGTAACGTGAGGGGGAACTTCTTTACTCAGAGGGTGGTGGCTGTGTGGAATGAGCTTCCAGCAGAAGTGGTGGAGGCAGGATCGATTTTAACATTTAAAAGTAAAGTGGATAGGTATATGGACGGGAAGGGAATGGAGGGGTATGGTCTGAGTGCAGGTAGATGGGACTAGGGGAAAACAAATGGTCGGCACGGACTGGAAGGGCCGAGAGGGCCTGTTTCCGTGCTGTAATTGTTATAAAGTCAGCCGGACAAGCAGCATCTCTGGGGAGAAGGAGTGGGTGACGTTTCGGGTCAAGACCCTGCTTCAGACTGATTTAAATAAAAAATATTGATTAACAGAACCCACCACCATAATACACGACAAACGATCACTATTATACAACTATCTTACAATCCTTGTCAAGGATGTATTCCACCTCCTCCCCCCCCCCCCCCCCCCCCCCCACCAACCCCACGGTGCACAGTGGTCCTGGAAATCCCCCAGGGCTCCCGTGGGCAGTGCGTAGTCCCTCCCGAAGACCACCCGGGCACGGACGTAACCCTGGAAGTACAGGTTTGGAGGGATATATGGACCAAATGCTGCCATTTGTGGGACTAGTTTAGCTGGGACATTGTGGGCCGGTGGGGGCAAGATGGGCTGAAGGGCCTGTTTCCACACTGGATCACTGGATCCATGACTCCAAGAGAAAATGCCCAGGAAAAATGCAGATATTGTTAGAATTGAGTCATATAGACTTGTTAGAATTGAGTCATATAGACTCAATTCTAACAATATCTGCATTTTTCCTGGGCATTTTATCTTCTTCCAATCTAAATGTGTCCAACCAATACTGTAAAGCTCAGCTAAACACGATTCTCCTAAGAATGGAAAATATATTTGCAAAACTGCTCTAGTTTTAAAACTATCACAGATGACAAAAATAGAATTGCAGCTAATTTCTCATCTTCTTACAATGGATCAGATGGCACAGTGGTGCGGCTGGTGGAGCTGGTAGTCTCGCATCGCCAGAGACCCGGGTTCACTCGTAACTACGGGTGCTTTCTGAACTCTTTTTCCTCAGAAGGCTCAGATCCTTCAATGTGTGCAATGAAATGCTGTACTTGTTTTACCATACTGTTGTTGCCAGTGTCATCTTCTACGCTGTTGTCTGCTGGGGTGACAACATCACTGATAAAAACAGCAAGAAGGTGGACAAGCTGGTGAAAGGAGCTAGCTCAGTGCTGGGGGGGAAGAGTGGACTCTGTGGGGGATGTGCTTGAGAGGTGTATGAGGAGCAAGGTGCAGGCCTTCCTCGACAACTCCGGGCACCCCCTCCATGAACCTCTGGCGGGTCAGAGGACACACGGAACAACAACCGGCTCCTCTCACTGTGCTGTAGAGCGGGACGGTTCAGGAGACCCTTCACCCCTGCAGCCATTAGGTTGTATAATACTGACCGTTAAACTGTATGGGGATGCTTTGCACTTTTAATAGTCATTTATTGTTTTTTTGGGTTTTTTTAAAAAGTATTTATTGCTTTTATGTATTGTCCGTATTCTATGTATTGTCTGCTTTACGTTCTGACTGTGTTGGCTACTGGACATGTGAATTTCCCTGAGGGGATTAATAAAGTATTTATCTATCTATCTGCAGAGTTTGCACATTCTCCCTGCGACTGCGTGGGTTTGCTTCAGGTGCTCTGGTTTCCTCCCACACTCCAAAGGCATACAGGTTTGTAGGTTAACTGGCTTAGGGAAGATTGTAAATTGTCCCTAGTGTGCAGAATAGTGCTAGCGTTCAGGGTGATTGCTGGTTAGCACTGACTTGGTGGGCCGAAGGGCCTGTTTCCGTGCTGAATCTGTAACGTCTATATTTTGGGAAAGGCATGATACAGCGTTAAAACAGTCCCTTCGTGCCGACCAGTAACCCCCCGCACACTAGCACTATCCTACCTACACTAGGGACAATTTACAATTTTACCGAAGCCAATTAATCTGCAAATCTGTACGCCTTTGGAGCGTGCGAGGAATCCAGAGCACAAGCAGGTAGTGGGGAGAACGTACAAACTCCGTACAGACAGCACCCGTAGTCAGTCTCTGGCGATGCACAGCAGCAACTCTGTCCCTGCCACACTTATTCTCTTTACCAGTTTACCAAACTTCACTTGCAAAAGACAGGCCTGTTTTACTGAAGCTGTCCAAGCATTCGAAACCCTCGATGCACATGATTTAAATGAGCTGGAGGGAGGTTTTCAGTTTCATTACCATTGAGGGAGAAATTACAATTCGATTCAGAATCTAATCCAGAGAGAACTGGATGGCTGAGGAAAGCAGCTGGAATCAGCTGGATAATTCTCTCGGATCCAGTTCCAATTTTCAGTGAGATTTATTGCAATTACAGAGCGGAGAATTTTAATTGAGCTGAAGATTGGACAGGCGGTTTATTAAGAATAGTTTGTTCAACTTGAACCAATTTCAGGCCAAGGGCCAGGGCTAAGATTCAACTTCCAGCCATGCCGAGTTTGAAGAGGTCTTCACCCATCTTCTTTTCACCAACTTCTAGAACATAGGACATAGGCGCGGCACGGTGGTGTGGCGCGGTGGTACGGTGGTTCGGTGTGGTGGCACAGCGCGGTGGTGTGATGCGATGGCATGGTGCGGTGCGGTGCCATGGTGTGGTGCGGTGGCACGGCACGGTGCGGTGCAACGCGGTGGTATGGTACGGTGGTGCGGTGGTGTGGTGCGATGGCACAGTGCGGTGCGGTGGCACTGTGCGGTGCAGCGCGGTTGTGTGGTGCGGTGGCATGGCGCAGTGCGGCGCGGTGGGATGGCGCAGTGCGGCGCGGGCACGGTGGTATGGTGCGGTGGCACGGCACGGTGAGGTGCGACGCGGTGGTGTGGTGCGATGGCACAGTTCGGCGCGGTGGTGTGGTGCGGTGGCACAGTGCGGTGCGGCGTGGTGGTATGGTGTGGTGGCACAAGCGGTGCGGTGGCGCGGCGCGGTGGCATGGTGCGGTGCAGTGGCACGGCATGGTGCGTTGCTTTGGTGCAGTGGTGCAGTGCGGTGGCACGATGCGGAGGCATGGCGCGGTGGCGCGGTCGTGCGGTATGGTGGCACGCCGCGGGTGCGGTGGCACGGCGTGGTGCGTTGGCACGGTGCGGAGGCACGGCGCAGTGCGGTGTGGAGGCACGCCGCGGTGCGGTGACGCAGGTAAACTTGGCCAGCACATCTCCTTTAAACTTTGCACCTCTCATTGTAAAACCACGGCATCTGGTCTTGAACATTTCCACCCTGGGAAAAGGATACTGACTGTCTGTCCACCGGCACTTTGTGTTTGGCACAAATTTCCAGCATAAAGGACGTACTAGGAGTCAGCATAAAGGACGTACTTGGAGTCATGGAGTCAGGCGGCCAACAATGGACCATTGTGGGCTCCACACTTCCTTGGTCATCTGTTGCCGGCCCTGATTTGTTTTGGCGCTCTTCCTGCTTCCAGTTCTCTCCTCCCTACATTCAGTCCGAAGAAGGGTGCCGACCCAAAACGTCACCATAGACAATAGGTGCAGGAGTAGGCCATTCGGCCCTTCGAGCCAGTCACCCATCCTTTTTCTCAAGAGATGCTGTCCGACACGCTAATTTGCTCCAGCCCTTTGCGTCTCCATTTGGCAAACAACAAACTGGGTGGGCAACGTTGAGCAGAATGTTAGTGCGTAGTTCCTCTCGGTAGAAATGCTCCCCCCCCCTGCCCTGGCCCCTCCCCCCTCTGCCCCCTTCCCCCCCCCTGCCCTGGCCCCTCCCCCCTCTGCCCCCTACCGCCCCCCCCCCCCCCCCGCCCCATCCACCACCTCTACTTTCAGTCTGACCCGAAACGCCGGCACCACTCCCCTTTCTCCAGAGATGCTGCCTGACCCGCTGAGTTGCTCCAGCATTTTGTGCCCTTCGACAGGTTTCTTTGCCTCGTGCCATGAGACCAAATGCTTCAGTCAAGAATCAAGAGAGCCTGGAGTAGAAGTAGACCCAATGGGGAAACAAATTCATTCTTGGAAGGAAAATAATTTGCAGGGCTCCGAGTCGAGATTATGGAAAAGTGGGAATAATTGGATATTTGGCCTGGAAATTTGAAAGCGTTTCTTGATTTTTTTTTTTGACAAAGAATACTGAGCCAAGAACATGTGGAAGGCCTGGCCATCGGCGAGTCACGGTGCCAGGCGAAAGAGGGCTTTGCCCGAGCCGGATGCTCACTCCCTTTGCCGGGGTTGTACAGTAGTTATTAGAATATTTATAACACAGTGGTTTGATGATTTTGTAACATGGTGCTGGGTATGTCATCATGGTTTTGGGTTTTTTTGGGTTTTAGTATCGTGTTGAAATTAAATAAATTATTTTTTGATACCAAAAAAAAGAACATGTCGAAAGTTATTCATTAATTGCGATGGAATGAGCTGTGTGACTTTGGATGAATGCAAGCCGGCAGATGTACTGTATGTCTATTGTCTTTCTAACTGTTGAGCCATCAACTAGAAGCACTTCTGTGCCACTGCAAGCCCATGGCACATCAAGTAACACATTTATTGCTCACCGCTCAAGGCACATGCTAGACGTCACAGCCTCATCACAAGACGTCTCACTGCTTTGTCTTTGATCACCTTTGGTTGACGGTTCTCTTTCTACAAGGCTGGGTGCCCAGGGATTGTGCTCTTCCGGCCGACTGAAAGATTTGACGGGATCTCCCGCATCGGGGCGATCGAAACTCCCACGGCTTGGAGTTCCCGATGTCGGTCTCTGACCAGAGACCCCGGGCTCCGTGATGTTAAGTCCGCAATCACCCACGGTTGGTGCTCCAAGGTCGAACCCTGTCAAAGAGATCGCAGGCTGCGCGATGTTAAAGTCCCGTGGGCACCCGCGGTGGAGCTCTCAAAAGTCGGTCCCCAGCAAAGGTGGGCAACTCCTCGATGTTAGGCCGCAGTGCAGACGGAGATACGATACGGAAACAAATCGCATCTCTGTCAAAATAAGAGATTAGAAAAAGATCCTGACCACGGGCGCAGTTTGTACGGAGTTTTTACGTTCTCCCCGTGACCGAGTGGGCTTTCTCCAGGTGCTCCGGTTTCCTGCCACACTTCAAAGACGTACAGGTTTGTATCCTAATTGGGTTTGGTAACGTTGTAAATTGTCCCCAGTGTATAGGATAGTGCTGGTGTACTCGGTGATCGCTGGTCGACGCGGACTCAGTGGGCTGAAGTCGAAGGTCTAAAGTCTAAACGGTAGACACAAGGAACATAGAAACATAGAAAATAGGTGCAGGAGGAGGCCATTCGGCCCTTCGAGCCAGCACCACCATTCATTGTGATCATGGCTGATCATCCGCTATCAATAACCCGTGCCTGCCTTCTCCCCATATCCCTTGACTCCACTAGTCCCTAGAGCTCTATCCAACTCTCTCTTAAATCCATCCAGTGATTTGGGCTCCACTGCCCTCTGTGGTAGGGAATTCCATAAATTCACAACTCTCTGGGTAAAAAAGTCTTTTCTCACCTCAGTCTTAAATGACCTCCCCTTTATTCTAAGACTGTGGCCCCTGGTTCTGGACTCACCCAACATTGGGAACATTTTCCTGCAACTAGCTTGTCCAGTCCTTTTATAATTTTATATGTTTCTATAAGATCCCCCCTCATCCTTCTAAACTCCAGTGAATACAAGCCTAGTCTTTTCAATCTTTCCTCATATGACAGTCCCGCCATCCCAGGGATCAATCTCGTGAACCTACGCTGCACTGCCTCAATCACAAGGATGTCCTTCCTCAAATTAGGAGACCAAAACTGTACACAATATTCCAGATGTGGTCTCACCAGAGCCCTATACAACTGCAGAAGAACCTCTCTACTCCTATACTGAAATCCTCTTGTTATGAAGGCCAACATTCCATTAGCTTTCTTCACTGCCTGCTGTACCTGCACGCCAACTTTCAGTGACCGGTGTACAAGGACACCCAGGTCTCGCTGTACCTCCACCTTACCTAACCTAACCCCAATGAGATAATAATCTGCTCCCTTGTTTTTGCTGCCAAAGTGGATAACCTCACATTTATCTATATTATACTGCATCTGCCACGCATCTGCCCACTCACTCAACCTGTCCAGGTCCCCCTGCAACCTCCTAACATCCTCTTCACAGTTCACACTGCCACCCAGCTTTGTGTCATCCGCAAACTTGCTAGTGTTGCTCCTATTTCCCTCTTCCAAATCATTAATATATATGGTAAACAGTTGTGGCCCCAACACCGTGCCTTGCGGCACTCCACTCGCCACTGCCTGCCATTCTGAAAAGGACCCGTTCACTCCTTCTCTTTGCTTCCGGTCTGTCATCAATTTTCTATCCATGTCAACACCCTACCCCCAATACCATGTGCTCTAAATTTAGTCACCAGTCTCCCGTGCGGGACCTTATCAAAGGCTTTCTGAAAGTCTAGATACACTACATCCACTGGCACCCCTTCATCCATTTTACTTGTCACATCCTCAAAAAATTCCAGAAGATTAGTCAAGCATGATTTCCCTTTCATAAATCCATGTTGACTTGGACTAATCCTTTTACTGCTATCCAAATGCCCCATTATTACCTCTTTAAATAATAGACTCCAGCATCTTTCCCACCACCGAAGTCAGGCTAACTGGTCTGTAATTCCCCGTTTTCTCTCTCGCTCCTTTCTTGAAAAGTGGGATAACATTAGCTATCCTCCAATCCACAGGAACTGATCCTGAATCTATTGAACGTTGGAAAATGATCACCAATGCGTCCACTATTTCTAGAGCCACCTCCCTGAGGACCCTGGGATGCAGACCATCAGGCTCAGGGGATTTATCATAGAAACATAGAAACATAGAAAATAGGTGCAGGAGCAGGCCATTCGGCCCTTCGAGCCTGCACCGCCATTCAATATGATCATGGCAGATCATCCAACTCAGTATCCTGTACCTGACTCCTCTCCATACCCCCTGAACCCTTTAGCCACAAGGGCCACATCTAACTCCCTCTTAAATATAGCCAATTAACTGGCCTCAACTACCTTCTGTGGCAGAGAATTCCACAGATTTATCCCTGCCCCTGCACCAGTTCCTCAGCCACACATTCATAGAAATTAGGTGCAGGAGTAGGCCATTCAGCCCTTCGAGCCTGCACCGCCATTCAATATGATCATGGCTGATCATCCAACTCAGTATCCCGTACCTGCCTTCTCTCCATACACCCTGATCCCCTTAGCCACAAGGGCCACATCCAACTCACTCTTAAATATAGCCAATGAACTGGCCTCAACTACCCTCTGTGGCAGAGAGTTCCAGAGACTCACCACTCTCTGTGTGAAAAAAGTCTTTCTCATCTCGGTCTTAAAGGATTTCCCCCTTATCCTTAACTGTGACCCCTTGTCCTGGACTTCCCCAACATCGGGAACAATCTTCCTGCATCTAGCCTGTCCAACCCCTTAAGAATTTTGTAAGTTTCTATAAGATCCCCTCTTAATCTCCTAAATTCCAGAGAGTATAAACCGAGTCTATCCAGTCTTTCTTCATAAGACAGTCCTGACATCCCAGGAATCAGTCTGGTGAACCTTCTCTGCACTCCCTCTATGGCAATAATGTCCTTCCTCAGATTTGGAGACCAAAACTGCACGCAATACTCCAGGTGTGGTCTCACCAAGACCCTGTACAACTGAAGTAGAACCTCCCTGCTCCTGTACTCAAATCCTTTTGCTATGAAAGCTAACATACCATTCGCTTTGCTATGAAAGCTAACATATCATCCTTCAGTCCCATTGGCCTACCCAATACCATTTCTTGCCTAATTAAATTTTATTTTAGTTCCTCTACCCCCTTAGATCCTCTGTCCTCCAGTACATCTGGGAGATTGTTTGTGTCCTCCTTAGTGAAGACAGATCCGAAGTACCTATTCAGCTCTTCTGCCATTTCCTTGCTGCCCATAATAATTTCACCCGTGTCTGCCTTCAAGGGACCCACATTTGACTTTGCTACTCTTTTCCCCTTAACGTATCTAAAGACCTTTTTACCGAAGATGCTGGGACCTTGCTTGGAACACAAAGGGCTGGAGCAACTCAGCAGACATGGATGGGCGACGTTTCGGGTCAGAACCAGACTGATTGCTGTTGGGTGAGACAGACGGTTTAGTTTAGAGATACAGAGATTTCAAGAGTCCAGCATCTGCTGTTCCTTGTGTCTCCATCACTATTTCAATCCCCCTTTATGATGGAACAGTAATTCGACCCCACTCTGCTGAGTTAATTGTCCAGTTTAGTTCAGTATTTTTCATTGCTGAGGCACTGTAAAGAGCTTCTGATTACCGGCTCTCCAGTCAAAGAAAGGACGAGACATGATTACAATCGAGCCGACCACACCTCACGGATAAAGGGTCTGTTGAGATAAAGATTTAAAAGAGTGGGACAATTGCAATGGACGATTTTAAATATTAGTTTAGAGATACAGCGCGGAAGCAGGCCCTTCAGCCCATCGAGTCAGCGCTGGCCCGCCAACAATCACCCCCTCCGCTAGTTCTATCCCACACACGAGGGCCAATTTACAGAAGCCAATCATTCTACAAACCTGCGCCTCTTTGGAGTGTGGGAGGAAACCGGAGCACCCGGAGAAAACCCACGCGGTCACGGGGGGAACAAAGAAGGGTCTCGATCCGAAACGTCACCTATTCCTTTTCCCCAGAGCTGCCGCCTGACCCGCTGAGTTACTAAAGCATTTTGCGCCTGCATCTAACTAATAGACTTAAAAGCTTAAAGTTATTTTCCACCTTAATAAAAGGCCTTTGGTGTACAACCAGTGACAAATATAACTAGGTGAAATTCATTTTTCAGTGATTCTAAATGAGTAGATGCCCTGATTAGAAATGGTTGCTTCTACTGATAAATCACTTTTAGTTATATTAGTAAATTCTGTAAGATCTGATATCAATCATTAATGCTTCAGGTTTGCTGTGGGCAAGGTTTCCTTCTCTGTGATATTAGACGTTTGGCAGGAATCTGAAAATCAATATGTGTGACCCCATTGAAAGTAACAGCGCCATGTTTCCACTTGTTAGTGCCGTGTAAGCGAAGAATGGTAACGGGTTTAGCTCTGTCATGCTGACTGGTTTTGGTGGACCTAGGAAGCTTTCATACTTGTTTGAACATAAATGAGTTCCAGCGGGTATTCCAGCAGGCCTTTGACAACTAACCAACGCGAGTTCGAAGCTCAAAGCGCCGGAGAAACACAGCGGGCCAGGCAGGGTCCGTGGGGGATATGGATAGGTAATGTTTCAGGTCAGAGAGGCCCGTAAAGTAGCACTCGTCGATTTCGAAGAAGGGTCTCGACCCGAAACGTCGCCTATCTCCTTCGCTCCTTAGATGCTGCTGCACCCGCTGAGTTTCTCCAGCATTTTGTGTAACCCTAGATTTTAACTTGGTTTAGTTTAGAGATACAGCACGGAAACAGGGCCCACGGAGTCCACACTGACCAGCGATCCCCCTACACACACTAACACTATACTACATACACTAGGGGCAATTTTTACATCCATACCAAGCCAATTAACCTACAAACCTTTGGTGTGTGGGAGGATCTCGGAGATCTCGGAGAAAACCCACGCAGGTCACGGGGACAACGTACAAACTCCGTACAGACAGCGCCCGTGGTCGGGATCGGACCCGGGTCTCCAGCGCTGTACGCGCTGTAAAGCAGCAACTCTACCGCTGTTTTACAGCTAAAGCTCTACGTAATAGGCAAGCTTTTCATTACTTTTCATCCCAGAAAGCCTTTGATTTACAATCTACAGTAGATGAAGAGTCCTGACCCCAAACGTTGCCTATCCATTGCTTCCACAGATGCTGCCTGGCCTGAGTTCCTCCAGCACTTTGTGTTTTGCTCTATACATAGATATATGAATACTGTACGTGGACAATGGGTGCAGGAGTAGGCCATTCGGCCCTTCGAGCCAGCACCGCCATTCAATGTGATCATGGCTGATCATCCACAATCAGTACCCCGTTCCTGCCCTCTCCCCACACCGCTTGATTCCGCTCGCCCTAAGAGCGCGATCTAACTCTCTTTTGAATGCATCCAGTGAACCGGCCTCCACTGCCTTCTGCTTCCCCAAATTCACAACTCTCTGTGTGAAAAAAGTTTTTCCTCATCTCAGCTCTAAATGGCCTGTCCCTTACACGCCGGCACCTGCAGTTACTTGCGTCTCCAAAAAGTAGTTATTTAGTGTATTTGCAAGGATTAAAACACAGTTGTTTGAAAATGTAGATAATGTGGTGAGTTTGTACTATGGTGGTGGGTGTGTTACCACGGTTTTTGTTTTTTCTTTTTGTTTTTGTATCGTGGCCGTAATTAAATAAATTACCTTTGATACAAAAAAATGACAACCATGCCATTTACAAAAATGAGTTCTAAATGTCTGTAAACTGCTGCTTGTCGGAACTACAGTCTGTGTTTTCAAAATTGGTGGAGGTTGGGGTGGGTGTATCCATCATGAGACCATTAGGAGAAGAATTAGGCCATTCGCCCATCGCGTCTGCTCCACCATTCGATCAGCGCCGATCTACTTTCCCCTCTCAACCCCAGTCGGTATCCTGTGAATTCTGATGGCAAACGACTGTGATTAGACTGAGTGTGTTCACAAATCATAATTAATTATTGCCGAGAACTAAATTATTGAATTGCTGAAATACAATAATTATAAAATGCATTGAATGTGTTTTGACATAAATCACAGGGGCGAATTTGCCATTGTCTGATGTCAGCAGAGCAATAGTTGTCATATTTGTAAAAAAAAGTGCTTATTTTAAGTCACTTTCTGTCTCTCTGCTCGGCGTGCTTTGCCTCCTGGTGGTTAGCTAAAGAACAACATGCCACTACATATCTGTCTTCTCATTCTGTCTCCTCTTGCACCCAGTAACATGGTTCAATGTTTAGGTAGACAAAAAATGCCAGAGAAACTCAGCGGGTGAGGTAGCATCTATGGAGGTAGCATCTATGGAGAGAAGGAACTGGCGACATTTTGTGTCTCGAACCAAAACGTCGCCAATTCCTTCTCTCCATACATGCTGCCTCACCCGCTGGGTTTCTCCACCATTTTTTGTCTACCTTCCATTTTTCCACCATCTGCAGTTCTTTCTTAAACAATGGTTCAATATTTAGTTTAGTTTGGTTTTGGAGATTTGAAACACAGCATGGAAACAGGCCCTTCAGCCCATCGAGTCCGCGCTGAGGAACGATCTCGACCTGAAACGTTGCCTGTTCCTTCTCTCCATAGATGCTGCCTTACCCGCTGAGTTGCTCCAGCGTTTTTTGTCTACCCGCCATTCAATATGATCATGGCCGATCATCCAATGTCACGTATCCAAAATCAGTACCCCGTTCCTGCTATTTCCCCATATCCCTTGATCCCGTTAGCCCTCAGAGCTAAATCTAACTCCATGTGCTGGAAGTGCTGGAGCGTCTCTGATCCAGGTAGACCCAGGTAAGTCCCAGGCTGCTGCAGACCCCTGACCCAAAGTCCCTCTCCTCGCCCGACTGCCTCTGTGGCCCGGGGGGTGGGGGGTGCTCAGAGGGTGGTGAATCTGTGGAATTCATTGCCACAGAAGGCTCTGGAGACCTAGTCAGTGGATGTTTTGAATGCAGAGGTAGACAGATTCCTGATTAGTACGGCTGCCGGGAGGTCATGGGGAGAAGGCAGGAGAATGGGGGTAGGAGGGAGAGATAGATCAGCTGCGATTGAATGTGGAGCAGACCTGGCCGAATGGCCTAATTCTGTTCCCTTATGCTTATCACTTATCACTTATGCACCTATGAACGTGAGTACCAACCTTTAAGGCGCTGGAGGCACTGCCCCAGTCTTTCTCCTACCAGCCCACTCCTGGAGTTGGCCATGTCGTGACTAAGATGAAGAATCAAAGCTACAAATCTGCTAATACCAAGGATCATGAAGCTCTCTCCCATATTTGCTTCAGCACCATCGATGCTGACTGCAGCATGTACTCCACCAGGCTTCCTGAAGTCGATAACTGGCTCCTTTCATGTTGCTGACATTGAGGATAAGTTTAGTTTAGTTTAGGTATACAGCGCGGATCCGGTCCCTTCCGCACCGACCAGCGATCCCATCACGCCAACACTATCCTACACACACTGGGGACAATTTTCTGTAACATTTATTCCAAGCCAATTAACCTACAAACCTGGCATCGTCGGAGTGTGGGAGGAAACTGAAGATCTTGGAGCAAACCCACGCGGGTCACGGGGAGAACGTGCAAACTCCTTACAGACAAGCGCCCGTAGCCAGGATCGAACCCGAGTCTCTGGGGCTGTGAGCGCTGCGAGGTGGCAATCCTATCGTTGCGCCACCGTGCCCATCAAGTCCATGTGTTTGGTTAAACAGGGCCAGCGAGCAGGGCCAGTAGGACATCAAAGCTCCTGGATCACTCCATTTCCAACGATGCTCTGGAATGCCCGGAGAAAGGCCACGCAGGTCACGGGGAGATCGTCGAACCTCTGCGCAGACGGCAGCCGTAGTCAGGATCGAACCCGTGTCCCTGGCGCTGTAGGGCAGCAACTCTACCGCCGCGCTAGCTTATCCCATCAACGCCCATCATCGTTGATACAGCCCTCTCTGCAAATGGACCACAGTACATAATTGGAGCCACCTGCCACAACTGGCAACGCGCTGCTTCATCTCTGCCATGACTTGGAAGAGCTCCCTCAAGTATTGGACCGATCACCATTTCAATCTGCCTCAGCAGGGAGCGAACTGAGATGCCTCTGACGCACATCCTGATCCTCTACTGTATCAAATTACGTACTAATCATCGCAATCTCAATTGATAATTTGGCATCAATAAACTCTCATTAAAAACCTCTTCACTACAGTTCTTTCAGTGCGCCAGTTTGCATCTCCTCAGTGCCAGGAGCCAGTGTGAGGCAACTCAATGTCGCGTTCGAAGGCGCTGGGTCTGTACTCGCTGGAGTTCAGAAGGATGAAGGTGGAACCTCATTGAAAATTAACGACTAGTGAAAAGCCTGGATGGAGTGGATGTGGAGAGGATGTCTCCACTAGTGGGAGAGTCTAGGACCAGAGGGCACAGCCTCGGAATTCATCGACGCACCTTTAGAAAAGAGATGGGAAGGAATTTCTTTGGTCAGAGGGTGGTGAATCTGTGGGATTCATTGCCAGAGAAGGCCATGGATGCCAAGTCAATGGATAGTCTAAAGCGGAGATTTGGCAGGTTCTTGGTTAGCACGGGAGTCAGGGGTTATGGGGAGAAGACAGGAGAATGGAGTTGAGAGGCAAAGGGATCAGCCATGATTGAATGGCAGAGTAGACTAACAGAGGCCCTAATTCTGCTCCAATGGCCGATGAACTTATGAACCTTTGGTACAGTTTTAGATACCTGGTCGCGCGCTGGTTTGTAGGTTAAACCCACGCAGGTCACGGGGAGAAGGTACAAACTCCATACAGACAGCACCCGTAGTCGGGATCGAACCCGGGTCTCTGGCGCTGCATTCGCTGTAAGGCAGCAACTCTCCCGCTGTGCCACCGTGACTGCCCATCGATCACCCATACAATAGTTCTATGTCCTACACATCAGGGGCTGATTAACCTATAAGCCTGCATGTCTCTGGGATGTGGGCGGAAACAGGGGCGCCCAGAGAAAGCCCACGCGGTCACGGGGAGAACGTGCAAACTCCATGACAGGGAGTTACAAGATTCTGTGCATTTACCCCATCCATTACTCTGATGGTTTTCGTACGCCTTTCGTACGCGTATCACCCCTCATCTCTTGCGCTCGGAGGAATAAGGTCCCAGCCTCCTCAACCTCTCTCTATAGCCCAGGTCCTCGAGTTCTGACAACATCCTCGCAAATCTTCTCCGCACCCTTTCCAGCTTTACGACAGCTTTCCTGTAACACAGTGACCAAAACTGAACACACTACACGGAATACACTTTGTAACCCTTGCTTTCCCTCTCTCTCCATCCTCCCCCATCCTAGTTCTCCCTCTAGTTCTACTGACCTCCTGATTACATATTGCTGATGGTACTCCTCATTGTCACCTTCCCCTCAGCTAACAATGAACAATTCTCCATTTCCCGTTTAAGAAGGAACTGCAGATGCTGGAAAAATCGAAGGTAGACAAAAATGCTGGAGAAACTCAGCGGGTGAGGCAGCATCTATGGAGCGAAGGAAATGGGCAACGTTTCTGGTCGAGACCCTTCTTCAGACTGATGTGGGGGAGGGTGTGGGGGAACGGGAAGAAGAAAGGAAGAGGCGGAGACAGTGGGCTGTGGGAGAGCTGGGAAAGGAAGGGGAAGGAGGGAGAAAACAAGGACTACCTGAAATTGGAGAAGCAATGTTCATACCGCTGGGGTGTGAACTACCCAAGCGAAATATGAGGTGCTGCTCCTCCAATTTACGGTGGGACTCACTCTGGCCATGGAGGAGGCCCAGGACAGAAAGGCCGGATTCAGAATGGGAGGGGGAGTTGAAGTGCTGAGCCACCGGGACATTTCCTTATCATCATCTGCTTTGATAAGTCATTTTCACACCATTCCCTTCTCTCTCCCCTGACTCAGTCTGAAGAAGAATCTCGACCTGAAACATCATCCATTCCTCCTCTCCACAAATGCTGTCTGTCCCGCTGAGTTACTCCAGCATTTGGTGTCTACCTTCAGTGTCAACCAGCAACTGCAGTTCCTTCCTACACTGAATGTAGCCTCACCAATGTACAGGAGTGGATGCCTGACCCGTTGAGTTACTCCAGCATTTTATGTCTATCTTTGATATAAACCAGCATCTTCGGTTCCTTGTATTTGCACTCTAGCTGACACACGCATATCTCAAAAATCTCTAAAGTGACCGTCTGGGCGTTTTGAAAGAGAGATTCGCCTGATTCAAATTGTGAATGAACTCACATGGGTTTCTGGGCTATTAGAAGCAAGAAAGTCATCTTCATCGCTTCACGTCTGACTGCCTGAAATCTGACATCTTCTCTGCTGTACATCACTCAGCTACGGGTCTGCTAGTCTCTCCAGAGCCGGCGCAATGCCCTTAGGTTCTGATGTGTCACCATTCATTAAGGCAAGTAACAAGGATGGAGACATCAACAAAACTTTCTGCACTAACAATAACCTTCTTCAGACTGAGAGCGGGGCGGCACGGTGGCGCAGGGGGTAGAGTTGCCACCTCGCAGCGCTTACAGCGCCGGAGACACGGGTTTGATCCTGTCTATGGGTGCTTGTCCGTACGGAGTGCTCCCCGTGGCCTGCATGTGGGTTTCCCCCGAGTGCTCCGGTTTCCTCCCACATCCCAAAGACGTGCAGGTTTTGTAGGTTAATTGGTTTGACAAAATTGCAATTTGTTCCTAGTGCGTGTCGGATAGTGTCAGTGTAGAGGGGTCGCTGGTCGGCGCGGACTCGGTGGGCCGAAGGGCCTGTTTCTACGCTATATCTCGAAACTAAAATAAAACCTTAACTAAATTAATTGGTCCCATTTTGGTCTATAAATTCCACAACTGCCTGAAGTTGGCAACACAATTAGACTCGGCGGGACAGGAAGCATCTTGGGAGAGAAGGAATGGGTGACGTTTAGATTAGACAATTAGAGAGTGGCGAACTATGGTAGGCTTGCCTTCATTGGTCAGGGCAGTGAGCGGAAGAGTTAGGGCCCCATGATGCGGCTTTATTTGGAGTGTGGTCAGGCCGCATTTGGAGTTCTGCCTACAGTTCTGGTCGCCCCATTACGGGAATGATGTGGAGGCTTTGGAAAGGGTGCAGAGAAGGTTTAGATGTAGCAGAGAGAATGGTGCCTGGATTAGTACGGGTGTCAGAGGTTGTGGGGAGAAGGCAGGAGAATGGGGTTAGGAGGGAGAGATAGATCAGCCATGATTAAATGGTCTAATTCTGCTCCGAACTCTGATGATCCGATGATCTTAAGATTAGGAGAGATTATCTACAGGGAGACATTGGACAGATTTTGGTTTGGATTGTTGGTGGTTGAGGCAAATACAATGGCGGCATTGCAGGGAATTCTGGATAGGTTCTTGGGTATGTAGGGAATGGAGGGACATGGGTTATGTGAAGGCAGATAAGAGTTGCTCCTCAGATTGTGTGTAAGAAGGAACTGCGGATGCTGGTTAAAACAGAAGATAGACAGAAAAAGCTGGAGTAGTGTCAATATGTGGGGATCGCTGTTCGGCATGGACCCGGTGGGCGAAGGGCCTGTTTCCATGCTGTATCTATCTCTAAGCTAAACCAAACTGAAACTCAGACACTGCACCAATGGAGCAAGTCTTCCTTATGACTCCACATAGAGTTTGGCGCTGGGGTTAGGTCTTGTTACTGGGACCTGAAGCTAAATCTTCAGATCCAAAGGTGACGAGAGCAGGGCCGACTCTATAGAAATAACTCTGCTGCTTCTGGACGTTATTGAAGCGTTATTCTGCCTTGCAGAGCGATCGCCATCTGTAGATGGAGGCTGTTGGAGTGTGTTTCAACTCTGATGTCAAGGGTGGCTGTAATTCACTCCAAGATCTCTCTGAAGTCAGCAGACACATCATGTGCAGGAGAGAGGCATAATCTCACAGCATGCATCACAGCAATGTGAATGAAGTCATTTCAAAATGTGTGAGAACACGGAGTCTCGACCCGAAACGGCACCCAGTCCTTCTCTCCTGCTGCCTGTCCGCTGAGTTACTCCAGCTTTTTGTGCTAATCTTCGAAGTCATTTCAAAAGGCAACATTCATTATTCAGGAGAGCAGTCATTAAATCATATGTTTAATGACTGCTAGAGACAGAAAGCTGGAGTAACTCAGCGGGACAGGCAGCATCTCTGGAGAGAAGGAATGGGTGACGTTTCTGAGGATGGGTCTTGATCGGAAACGTCACCCATTCCTTCTCTCCCGAGATGCTGCCTGTCCCGCCTGAGTTACTCCAGCTTTTGGTGTCTAACTTTGGTCTTGGCACCATGTTGGGCCCGGACTGTGGTCCTGTGCTCTACCGTTTTATATCTGTGATGATAGTAAATGGTCAGTACCTGTTTCCCCATTCATGAAGTGCATAGTTGATCTCAGTGGGTTGAGGGGCCTGTTTCTGTGTTGTCTCCTTTGACGTGCTGTAAAGAAAGAATGGGGAGCAGTGCATGGGAACCCCGCCACTTGCTGGTTTGCCTCCATGTTGGGGACCACCCAAATCTGGTCCTTCATTCTCTTTTAGCTTAGTTTAGTTTAGAGATACAGCGCGGAGACAGGCCCTTCGGCCCACCGGGTTCGCACCGGACCAGCAATCCCCGCACACTAACACCATCTAACGCACCAGGAACGATTAAGCTACAAACCTGCACGTCTTTGGAGTGTGGGAGGAAACCAAAGATCTCGGAGAAAACCTGCGCAGGTCACAGGGAGAACGTGCAAACTCCGTACAGACAGTGCCCGTAGTCGGGATCGAACCCAGGTTTCCAAGCGCTGCTGGCAGCAACTCCACCGCTGTGCCACCTTGGCCGTCATGTCATTGGGTCTAAAGTCACCACCTAACAATACTGTGGGAGCTGCTACTCCAGACAGTACAAGATGGCCGCTTATTACCACCTGTTCAAAGGCAATTAATTTAGTTTAAAGATACTGCACGGAAACAGGCCCAGGTAGCATCTCTCTGGAGAACGTGGACCGGTGACATTTCTGGTCGAGGCCTTTCTGACTGTTTAGTTTAGTTGAGAGATGCAGCGTGGAAACAGGGCCTACGACCCACCGAGCCCACACCGACCAGTGATCCCCGCACTCTAACACATGCCCCACAAACTGGGGACCATTTACAATTCCACCAAGCCAATCAGCCGACAAGCCTGTACATCTTTGTAGTGTGGGAATAAACCAGAACTCCCGGGGAAAAACCCACGCAGGTCATGTGGGGAATGTACAAACTCCAGTTGGGCGGCACGGTGGCGCAGCGGTAGAGTTGCTGCCTCACAGCGCCAGAGACCCGGGTTCGATCCTGCCTACGGGTGCTGCCTGTACGGAATTTGCACGTTCTCCCCGTGACCTGCGTGGGTTTTTTCCAGGAGCTCCGGCCTCCTCCCACACTCCAAAGACGTACAGGTTTGTAGGTTAATCAGCTTCGGTAAAATTGTAGGTTGGCCCTAGTGTGTGTAGGATAGTGTCAGTGTGCGGGGATTGCCGGCCAGCACTGACTTGGTGTGCCAAAGGGCCACAGTTTCCACTTTGTATTTCTAAACTAAACTAAACTAAAGTCTGAAACGTCGACCACTCCATCTCTCCAGTGATGCTGCCTGTCCCGCTGAGTTACTCCAGGTGTCTACCTTAAACTAAATGTCAGGATCAAACCCGGGTGTCTGGCGCACGTGGGGCAGCGACTCTACCGCTGCGCCTCTGGGCGGAGAGCGGTGCATCGTTATCTTTTCTGCATTTATTCATCTCTACCTTCCTAACTAATCCCCTGCTCTCGGCCCCCAGAGCGAAAGGAAGACGAGGTTGCGTTCAGTTACTCCGATCGTTGTATGTTATAAAACAACACTGTGCTTTATTTATTAAGCTGGGTCCTACTTCGCAGCTGAGAGTTCACTGTGAGAGGCCACACATCTAATCGCCACCGCCTTACCATCATCAGGAAACGGCCACAGCCCAAATAATTGCAATCAATTTGTTAGACACAACCTGCCTCTCATAATAAGCTTATATTGGTGTAGATTTATTAATGTTGGTCTCACCAGATGTTTGGCTCTGGCTGCTGTCATTACAGACTCCAGTATTTTCCCAGCTACAGATGTCGAACTAACAGCTTTAGAATTCCCGAGGCTGTTCCTTTGACCTTTTCTAAAGATTAAGGTCATGCCAGCCATCTCCTGCTCCTTTGATACTTACCACCTCTCGAGTCCGTTGAGCTGTGTATCGTTATTTGCCGACCAAACCCGCCGCAAATCTATGCTGTTTTCCGTTTCCTCTCTGCTAAACAGAGGGAGAGTCGAGTTTTAGTTTTAAAGATACAGCGAGGAAACCAGGACCTTCGCCCCACCGAGTCTGCGCCGGCCGGTGATCATCCCGTCCGCCAGTCCTAGTCTACTCGCCACGGGCAATTTGCAGAAGCCATTTAACCTCATACCTCTTCGAAGTGTCGGAGGAAACCGGAGCACCCGGAGAAAACCCACGTGGTCACAGGGTTGACCTGCAAACTCCGTACAGACAGCACAGGTAGGAAGCTTCAAAATCGGGTCTTGGCGCTGTAAGGCAGCAACTCGACTGCTGTGCCGTACATTAGTTCATTAGTTGAAAAGTTATAGGAGCAGAATTAGGCCATACGCCCCATCGTGTCTACTCTGCCATTCAATCATGGCTGATCTATCATTCCCTCTCAACCCCATTCTCCTGCCTTCTCCCCATAATCTCTGACACCCGTACTAATCAAGATTCTACCAATCTCCACCTTAAAAAATATCCATTGATTTGGCCTCAGAAACATCCATGAGAGAAACAGGCCCTTTGGCCAACTCGTCCATGCTAGCCAAGATGCCCCGTCTGTTAGTCCCATTTGCCCGTGTTTGGCCCATATCCTTCCGCGCGACACGGTGGCATAGCAGTAGAGCTGCTGCCTTACAGCGCCAGAGACCCGGGTTCGCTCCTGACTACGGGTGCTTATCTGTACGGATTTCGTACGTTCTCCCCGTGACCTGCGTGCGGTTTCTCCGAGATCTCCGGTGTCCTCCCACATTCCAAAGACGCGCTGGTTTGTGGGTTAATTGGCTTGGTGTAAATGTCCCTAGCGGGTGTAGAGTAGTGCTAATTGTGGGGGTCACTGGTCGGTGTGGACTCGGTGGGCCGCGGGGCGTGTTTCCGCGCTGTATCTCCACACTAAACTAAACAAAATCCCGCTAAACCTTTCCTACCCGGTTTCCTATACTGTTCAATTCCTGGGAACATCTGAGACAACTGAAGCCAAAAGAGGGGTGGCTTTCTAGACGGACAAGCCTCCGACTGTTTATAACTGAGGCCGATTTTCTTAAATAAATGAACTCTTTCCTTATAAAACCTTGAAAATAATCTTGGTGATCAACAGAGCCCAGACACGATGGCACCAAGAGCTTTTAAGTTTGACAGGAACCTTTCAGTTTACGTATGGATGTATTATCAAAGATCTGCTTAAGTATCGAAAATGCTGAGTATGTTTTCATTATTTTGATTTAACATGAAGTAGGTGAATAATGACCAAGAGCTTTAACTCTTGCTCATCGAGTCATAGATTGATATCGTGTGGAAACAGGCCCTTCGGCCCAACTCGCACATGGTAAATGGTAGGGAATTGAGGAATGCTGTGGAACAGAGGGATCTAGGAATAACTGTGCATAGTTCCCTGAAGGTGGAATCGCATGTAGATAGGGTGGTAAAGAAAGCCTTTGGTGTGCTGGCCTTTATAAATCAGAGCATTGAATATAGGAGTAGGGAAGTAATGTTAAAATTGTACAAGGCATTGGTAAGACCAATTCTGGAGTATGGTGTACAATTTTGGTCGCCTAGTTATAGGAAGGATGTCAACAAAATAGAGAGAGTACAGAGGAGATTTACTAGAATGTTGCCAGGGTTCCAGCAACTATGTTACAGAGAAAGGTTGAACAAGTTAGGTCTATATTCTTTGGAGCGCAGAAGGCTAAGGGGGGACTTGATTGAGGTCTTTAAAATGATGAAAGGGATAGACAGAATTGACATGGATACGTTTTTCCCATTGAGGGTAGGGAAGATTCAAACAAGAGGGCATGACATGAGAATTAAGGGACAGAGGTTTCGGGGTACGTGAGGGGAACTTCTTTACTCAGAGGGTGGTGGCTGTGTGGAATCAGCTTCCAGCAGAAGTGGTGGAGGCAGGATCGATTTTAGCATTTAAGAGTAAAGTGGGTATATGGACGTGAAGGGAATGGAGGGGTATGGTCTGAGTGCAGGTAGATGGGACTAGGGGAAAACAAATGGTCGGCACGGACTGGAAGGGCCGAGAGGGCCTGTTTCCGTGCTGTAATTGTTATATGGTTATATGATTATATGGTTATATGGTTATATGGTTATATGGTTATAGTGGCCAATAATGTCCCAGCTACCATAGCCCCACTTGCCTGCGCTTGGTCCATATCCCTCCAAACCGGTCCTATCCATGTACCTGTCCAACTGTTTCTTAAACAATGGGATAGTCCCAGCCTCAACTACCTCCTCTGGCAGCTTGTTCCATGCACCCACCCTCTGTGTGAAAAGGTTATTCTCGGATTCCTATTAAATCTTTTCTCCTTCTCCTTGAACCAATGTCCAGTGGCCCTCGATTCCCCTACTCTGGGTAAAAGACTCTGTGCGTCTACCCGATCTATTCCTCTCATGATTTTGTACGCCTCTATATGATCTCCCCTCATCCTCCTACGCTCCGTGGAATAGAGACCCAGCCTACTCAACCTCTCCCTACAGCTCACACCCTCTAGTCCTGGCAACATCCTCGTAAATCCTTTCTGAACCCTTTCAAGCATGACAATATCTTTCCTATAACTTGGTGCCCAGAACTGAACACTAGCGGGAGAGTCTTTTCGGACCGGAGGACAGAGGTCTGATATTGCGGTAAAGAAGCTTGTAGCTTTACCTCAAATGTTTGGAACTGTTTCGTGTCAAATGTCTGGAAACTGGGGAGGAAATGAAGGGGGCAGAAAGTGCTTCTTCGGGGAGTACAAAAGGTGTAATAGTTTGCTGAGTTTGAGTTCGAGCTCAGTTTATTGTCACGTGTTCCAAGGCAGAGCGAAAAGCTTTTGTTGCGTGCTAACCAGCGAGAGGAAAGAATATACGTGATTACAATCGAGCCGTCCACAGTGTGCAGATACATGACAAATGGAATACGTGAATAACGTTTAGGTTAAAGACAGTAGAGTCCGATCAAAGATAATCCGAGGGACTCCAATGAGGTTGATAGTAGTTCAGGACTGCTCTCTGGTTGTGGTAGGATGGTTCAGTTGCCTGGTAACAGCTGGGAAGAAACTGTCCCTGCATTTTCACACGTCTCTACCTTTTGCCTGATGGGAGAGGGGAGAAGAGGGAGTACAGAGAAGGTTCACCAGACTGATTCCTGGGATGGCAGGACTTCCATATGAAGAAAGACTGGATAGACTCGGCTTGTACTCGTTGGAATTTAGAAGATTGAGGGGGGATCTTATAAAGACTTACAAAATTCTTAAGGGGTTGGACAGGCTAGATGCAGGAAGATTGTTCCCGATGTTGGGGAAGTCCAGAACAAGGGCTCACAGTTTAAGGATAAGGGGGAAGTCTTTTAGGACCAAGATGAGAAAATCATTTTTCACACAGAGAGTGGTGAATCTGTGGAATTCTCTGCCACAGAAGATAGTTGAGGCCAGTTCATTGGCTATATTTAAGAGGGAGTTGGCCTTTGTGGCTAAGGGATCAGGGGGTATGGAGAGAAGGCGGGTACAGGATATTGAGTTGGATGATCAGCCATGATCATATTGAATGGTGGTGCAGGCTCGAAGGGCCGAATGGCCTACTCCTGCACCTATTTTCTATGTTTCTATGTGACGTCCTTGATTATGCTGAGGCAGCGTGAGGTATAAATGTAGGTCATGAGGCCCATCAAGTCTACTCCGCTATTCAATCATGGCTGATCTATCTCTCCCTCTCATCCCATTTTCCTGCCTTTTTCCCATAATCATTCACACCCTTCCTAATCTCCGCCTCAAAAATACGTAATGATTTGTCCACCACAACCCTCTAACTAAAAAAATTCCTCCTCATTTCCTTTCTAAAGGTGCGTCCTTATATTCTGAGGCTGTCCACTAGTCCTAGACTCTCCCACTAGTGGAAGCATCTTCTCCACGTCCACTCCACCCAGGCCAGATGCCTTAGATGGTGGGGAGGTCAGTATCCATAATGGACTGGGCACCGTCCATCACTTTTTGTAATCTACATTGTTCCTTATGTCTGGTTGACATTTACCACAAGAACCATGTTGTTCAAATCAGGCCATTCGGCCCAAAAGACTCAATGGGATATCAGCCTTAATTCTCACTTCTCTTCCACTTCGTTCGCTCGCTCGCTCGTGTGTGTCGGACGATGTAGCTCGCTGTTGGCTTCTGTCGTCGTCCAACATGTCGACAGAATTGTCGCCCCACGCGTCACAGAGTACATCGCGGTGTCACTTCCAGGGGTCGGCATGAGGAGGCTACTGTCATGCTCTCTTCCACTGAAGAGTCAGGTTGGATTATATACCACTATAATGGGGCTTGAACCTGGGACGTTAGTTTACCATTAGTGTACTATTAGCTGACTACTTGAAATAACCAGCCTACAACCCAGCGCTATGAATATTGATTTCTCCAACTTCAAGTAACCCTTTCATCCCCTCTCTCTCTCTTTCTGTCCCTCTCCTACCCGTCATTGTACCTTCAAAGTTGTCTTGTCGGGTCTCATTGTCACCTCGCCCCAAGCTAACAATGGCCTGCTTCCTTTATCATCATTACTTTTGTGTATATCTTTCATTTATTTGTTCCATATCTCTCCATATCACCATCCATATCTCTCATTTCCCTCTCCCCTGACTCTCAGTCTGAAGAAGGGTCAAGACCCGAAACGTCACCTATTCCTTTTCCCCAGAGATGCTGCCTGATCTGCTGCGTTACTCCAGCTTTTTTGGTCTATCTTCAATTTAAAATAACCTGTCTGTTTATCATTTCAATATCAGTGTCCATTGCATGCCATAGTAGTATTCTACTTATTAAACTAATTTGACAAATATGTGTATATGATGTATGTACACATATGGCCTGGTCTCTAATCTTTCATGCCCATGTTCTCCAAAGTTTATTTGAGTGCTTTCTTAAAAAATGCATTGTGTGTTGTGATTTTTTGTTTTACCTCAAGATGTATGTATGCAATAAATTGTTTCTATTTAAATGATGAATTCATATTTAGGCGTTTATTATGATTGTTCTCGAAAGGAACCTGACCGGTTTCAATGAATAACATTAAAGGGATATAACAATTTATATTGTAATTTTTGAAACCAAAAGGAAAATGAAACAGGATTGAACTAAAGATGAAATTACATTTGTGAACTATTCTGCGCCTTACCAAATTGAATCCATCATGTCGAACTGAAATGTTGAACTCAGCAATTGCCACTGTGTTTATTTTATTCTTGATCAAAAGAGCGTTAATTTCCTTTGAGTAGTCATGTTGGCGTCTTGGCTAACACGGATCAGTGCGCAAGGCTTTACCACACGACCATTACTCTACTACCTCCGATACCTCTTCCGGCAACTCATTCCATGCGCCCACCGCCCACTGCGTGAAAAAGTTGCCCATTAGGTTCCGATTGAATCTTGTCGCTCCAGCTTTAAACCTACACCGAAGATAGACACTGGAGTAATTCAGCTGGACAGGCAGCATCTCTGGAGAGAAGGAATGGGTGAAGTTTCGGGTCGAGACCCTGGGTTCCTTCCTACACTGAAACCCATCTCCCCAGGTTCTTGATGCCCCTACTCCAGGTAAACAATTCTGTGCATGCACCCTTACTATTTAGATTTTTAAGACTTTGGACATACAGAGCAGAAACACCGAGTCCGTGCCGACCGGCGATCCCTGCACATTAACACTATCCAACACACACAAGGGACAATTTACACTTTTACCAAAGCCAATTAACCTACAGACTTGCATGTCTTTGGAGAGTGGGAGGAAACCGGAGCACCCGGAGAAAACCTAGGGAGAACGTACAAACTCCGTTCAGACAACATATTCCAAAGACGTATCAAGTTTGTAGGTTAATTGGCTTGGTGTAAATGTAAATTGTCCTTAGTGTGTTTAGGATAGTGAAAGTGTACAGGAGTCGATGGTCGGAGCGGACTCGGTGGGCCGAAGGGCCTGTTTCTTAAGATCATAAGATCATAAGTGAGAGAAGTAGAATTAGGCCATTCGGCCCATCAAGTCTACTCCAGCCATTCAATCATTGCTGTTTCCGCGCTGTATCTCTAAACTAATCTAAACTAAACTCAACTAAAAAGATTAGCCACAACCTTATTGAACGGCGGAGTAGGAATAAGGAACCGAACAGCTAGGACCTGCAACTGGTTCTCACAGAAACTAAAACTGAAGAAACATTTTCTTCAGACAGCCCTAAAATAATCCAACTCGACTAGTTAAAAAAGTTCACCCTGGTGTCCTGAACATGACCATTTATCAGTTCTCAGTTTAGTTTATTGTCACGTGTACCGAGGTACAGTTATAAGCGTTTGTTGCGTGCTAACCAGTCAGCGGAAAGACAATACATGATTACAATCGAGCCGTTTACAGTGCACAGGTACAGGATAAGGGAATAAAGTTTAGAGCAAGGTAAACCCAATGAGGAAGTCGCAGCTCAGGACCGCTCTCCGGTTGCGGTAGGATGATTCAGTTGCCTGAGAACAGCTGGGAAGAAATTGTCTCTCAATCTGGCGGTGTGTGCGTTTTCACGCTTCTGGTACCTTTTGCCCGATGGGAGAGGGAAGAGGAGGGAGTGACCAGGGGTGCGATTCGTCCTTGATTATGTTGCCGGCCAGTTTAGTTTACTGTCACGTGTGCCGAGGTACAGTGAAACGTGCGTATTGTTGCGTGCTATCCAGTCAGCGGAAAGACAACACACGATTACAATCGAGCCATTTACAGTGTACAGGTGCAGGATAAGGGGATAAAGTTTAGCGCAAGGTAAAGCCAGTATAGTCTGATCAAAGATAGTCCGAGGGTCACCAATGAGGTAGATAGTAGTTCAGGACTGCTGTCCAATTGTGGTAGCTTAATTCAGTTGCCTGATAACAGCTGGGAAGAAACCTGTTCATCAAACATGAGGGGGATTAAAATGAACAGATCTTCAACATTGTTAAGTGGAGCATGTAGTGTAATAATTAGTTGACCCATTTCCTGCATCATAACAATACAACAAGTTAAAAAATTCCAAAACAAAACAAAGTGCTGGAGTAGTTTACACCCCAGCGGTATGACCATTGACTTCTCTAACTTCAGGTAGCTCTTACACGCTCTCTTAACTCCCCCCACCCCCTACCCCCCTTCCCAGTTCTCCCTCTAGTCCCACTGCATCCGCGTACATTCTTTCTTTGCCCTCCCGTGACATCAGTCTGAAGACGGGTCTCGACCCGAAACGTCGCCAATTCCTTCTCTCCGTAGATGCTGCCTCACCTGCTGAGTTTCTCCAGCATTTTGTGTCGACAGAGCATTCAGAAAGTATTCAGACCCCTTCATCTTTTCCACATTTTGTTACGTTACAGCCTTATTCTAAAATGGATTAAATTATTTTTTTTTTTAAGTCATGAATCTACATACAATAACCCATAATAAAAAAGCGAAAACAGCTGTTGAGAAATTTTTGCACATTTTTCTGTGGGTTTCCACACTCCAAAGACCTTCAGGTTTGTAGGTTAATGGCAAATTGTCCCTGGCGTGTGTGGGATAGTGTCAGTGTGCGGGGGTCGCTGGTCAGGACGGACTCGTGGGTCGAAGGGCCTGTTTTTGCGTGGTATCTTTAAACAAAACTAAACTAAACATGCAGAGTTGGTGTATAATGCTGTGTAGCAGAATGTCTTTAAAAAAAAACAGCAGTCACTTTGTTACCAGAGTATTCTATTTTTACCTCTGGATTGCAATATTTCTGAGTAGATCATTTTCACACATTGTTGTTCTATTAATGGCTCCTCATTTCTCCCGTAGAGCATCTCCACGTTAACTCGTTTCATTTAACCAAACGTTCATTTCATTTTAATGACACGCTCCCCATTTTGTTGTGAGTTTTACTCTGTTCAATTCCATTACATAACTCACTTATTCTCCTGCTTTTGCTTCTGTCACACAATTTATGTCCAAAACATTAAACCTGTCTCTATCCTTACCAATGTGCCGTGAATTTCAAGCATGTTCTCTTTATAACAGTAATGGAATAAATGTACCTGGCTTTTGAGTGATCTATTGCAAGTATATTCATAAGCTCGACACAAAGTGCTGGAGTAGCTCAGCAGGACAGGCGGAATCTCTGGAGAGAAGGAATGGGTGACGTTTCGGGTCGGGACCCTTCTTCAGACGAAGAAAACCTTCAGGGAAGGGTCTCGGCCCGACACGTCACCCATTCCTTCTCTCCAGAGATGCTGCCTGTCCCGCTGAGTTACTCCAGCATTTTGTGTCTCTCTTCGGTGTAAAGCAGCACCCGCGCACGGGTTGTAAGCTACTGTCTGTTGTTCTTCCAGTTTGTGTGTGGCCCCGCAGTGGCAATGGAGGAGGCCCAGGACAGAGAGGTCAGTGTGGGAATGGGAAGGGCTGTTCAAATGGTTAGCATCTAGATCCCGCAGGCCTTTGGCGGACCGAGTGCGTGGACTCTGTGCGGGATTGCTCAAGGAGGAATATCTTTGGAAAAGAGATGGGGAGGGAATTCTTTAGTCAGAGGGTGGGTGAACCTGTGGAATTCATTGCCACAGACGGCTGTGGAGACCAAGTCAATGGATATTTTTATAGTATAGAATGTTATGGGAAGGTACTTAATTTGAGACGGAGATCGATAGATTCTTGATTAGTACGGGTGTCAGGGGTTATGGGGAGAAGGCAGGGGAATGGGGATGAGCGGGAATTATAGATCAGCCAGGAGTAGACTCGATGGGCCAAATGGCCTAATTCTTTTCCTAGAACTTATGAACCTTTACCACGGGCTGGAGAAGCAAGAACCAGGGGACATAGGTTAAGGATGGAGGGACAAGATTCAATGGGAACCTGAGGGGCAACCTTTTCACCAAGTGGCTGGTGGAAGTATGGAATGAACTGAACAAACTTGGATAGGCTTGGATAGAGTGCATGTGGAGAGGATGTTTCCACTAGTGGGAGAGTCTAGGACTAGAGGTCACAGCCTCAGAATTAAAGGACGTTCCCTTAGGAAGGAGATGAGGAAGAATTTCTTTAGCCAGAGGGTGGAGAATCTGTGGAATTCTTTGCCACAGAAGGATGTGGAGGTCGTCAGTGGATATTTTTAAGGCAGAGATAGATAGATTCTTGATTAGTATGGGAGTCAGGGGTTATGTGGAGAAGGCAGGAGAATGGGGTTAGGAGGGACATGATTCAATGGTGGAGTAGACTTGATGGGCCGAATGGCCTAATTCCATCCCTACTATTAATGACCTTATGAACTGTAGTAGAGGCAGGTACTAGACACTTGGACAAGTATATGGATAGGCAAAGTGAATTTTTGAATTTGTGAATAATCAGCAGGATTATCTGGGATTAAAGCCCTGAATAAGACCACAAGGAGGTTGGAATGGATTTTTGTTTAGTTAGGTTTAGAGATACTGCTCGGCAACATACCCTTCGGCCCATCGAGTCCGCACCGACCAGCGATCCCCGCACACGAACACTATCCTACACGCACGAGGGACACTTTACACTTATATTAAGCCGATTAACCTGCATGTCTTTGGAGTGTGGAAGGAAACCGAAGATCTCGGAGAACGTACAAGCTCCGTACAGACAGCACCCATAGTGGGGATCGAACCCGGTTCTCAAGCGCTGTGAGGCAGCAGCTCTACCGCTGTGCCACCGTGCCACTCACAGTGTTCCACGTCACAGGCGAAAATTAGTAGTGACGTTTATTTTCAGTGTCTGAAGAAGGGTCTCGACTTGAAACGTCACCCATTCCTTCTCTCCAGAGATGCTGCTGACCCACTGAAACAGGCGCTTTGGCCCACCGAGACCACGTCGACCAGCGATCTCCACACACTAACACGATGTACTACCTGCGCACAGTAGGGAAAAGATTACATCTGTGTGTAAAATTGTGGGAGCATGGGAGGAAAGCAAAGATCTCGGAGAAAACCCACGCAGGTCACGGGGAGAACGTACAAACTCCGTACAGACAGCGCCCGTAGTCAGGATCGAACCCGGGTCTCCGGTGCCACAAGTGCTGTAATGGGCCTGTCCCACTTGGCCATCTTTTAGGTAACTGCCGCCGACTGCCATAGTCGTAGCAGACCGCCGAAAAACCGGCGGCAACCTACGTCATCCTGGCGACGACCTACGGCAGCGCCTACGTCAGGAGAAGTCAAGCCACGCTCATTGGCGTCAAACCCCAGTGTCGCCGAAAATATTTCAGCATGTTGAAAATTTAGCGGGGACCAGGAAGACGCCGCGACATTTTGCGCGACCGAGGTGACTGCTCCCGGCGACCACCGGCGAACATGTGCCGACAAACTAGGACGCCTGTAGTTGCCTAAAAAAATCGCCTGAGTGGGACAGGCCCATAAGGCAGCAACTCCACAGCTGTGACGCCGTGTCGCTTGATGGGCTGAATGGCCTCATTCTGCCCCTAGAAGGTATGAACATGAAGGTATGAACGTGAAGGATTATCTGGAGTTGAAGGCATGGTCTACAAAGACCTTAGAATGGAATTGCAAGCAGGCAATCACGGGCATCATTGCTTCCCTTCGAATGACAAAATGGGGAGCCGCCATTTATTCTCTCACAATGCCTGTTTCTGTATTCTGTTATTTGATGCACTATAAGTCATCCTCTGACTGTTTCCACTTTATTTATTATTGCATCACAGCAGTGGCCTTTTCAAAAATATTTGCAGAATCAAGAACAGCTTGCATTTGTTTTCAAAGGAAGTACTTTAACGGTTTGGAGTTGCGGCTATTACAGGGAGCCTAATCGCGCCGATAATTGATTATTTTCCACTGCTGTCTGTTTTTGCAAGAGCACTTGAACGCCAAATGCACTTTATGCTTCAGATGTGCCTGTTACATCCGTTCTTTATTGGAGACGGGGCAAGGCTTAGCGGTAGCCTGGCTGTCCACCTCAGCTGCACCCTCGATCGTTAAAGGGCCTGTCCCACTTGACGATTTTCTCGGGACTGCTGGCGTGATTGACTGGCGAACCAGGGTCGCCGAAAGAATTTGAACATTTCAAAATCCAGCAGCGACAAAAAGATAGTGCTTAAAGCAGCCTTCCAATCGCTTCTACACCACTTCATCTGCCTTCCTGAGCTTATCCAGTGTTTCTCCAACCCCATCATGGGTGGCACAGTGGTGCAGCGGGTAGAGCTGCTGCCTCGCAGCGCCAGAGACCCGGGTTCGAACCTGACTACGGGTGCTTGTCTGTACGGAGTTTGTACGTTCTCCCCGTGACCTGCCTGGGCTTTCTCCGAGATCTCCGGTTACCTCCCACACTCCAAAGACGTGCAGGTTCAGAGGTTAATTGGCTTGGTGTAAAGTGTAAATTTATCCCTGGTGTGTGTAGGGTCGTGTTAATGTGCGGGGATCGCTGGTCGGCGCGGACCCTGTGGGCCGACGGGCCTGGCTCTGCGCTGTACCTCTAAACTAAACTAAATCTTTGGCAGAGCACCTTCAACCAACTGGTGTCCTCAGCCTTCAAAGTCCTTCCCGAATGTTTCTTATGTCCCTCTTTTCCTATAAAGTGTTCTTTATATATTTATACAATGTATAGTATATATTTATACAACGGTATATGCACACACAGATCTGTTCCGAATTCACGCCTTCTATAATTCTGTTGTGCTGAAGCAAAGCAAGAATGTCATTGTCCTATCAGGGACACGCGACAATAAACTCTCTTGAATCTTGAATCTTGAATCTTAAAGCCAATGTCATTGACGGTTTTTGAATCAACTTCCCTTTCAACATATTTAGCACCACAGCAGCGCAGAAACAGGCCTTTTGGCCCAATTACTCCATGCCCACCAAGATGGCCCATCTAAGCGAGTCCCATTTTCCTGCGTTTGGTTCATATCCCTCCAAAGCTTCCCTATCTTGCCCAGAAGCGAGAAATCGAGAACCAGAGGACATGCGTTAGGTGAGGGGGGAAAGATTTAATAGGAACCCGAGGGGTAACATTTTCACGCAAATGGTGGCGGGTGTATGGAACGAGCTGCCAGAGGAGGTAGTCAAGCTTGGGACTATCCCAGCGTTTAAGAAACAGTTAGACAGGTACACGGATAGGTCAGGTTTGGAGGGATATTGACTAAACGCAGGCAGGTGGTTCTAGTATAGATGGGACATGTTGGCCGGTGTGGGCAAGTTGGGCTGAAGGGCCTGTTTCCACGCTGTATGACTATGACTATGACCCTAAAATGCTGGAGTAACTCAGCGGGACAGGCAGCATCTCTGGAAAGAAAGAATGGGTGACGTTTTGGTTCGAGACCCATCTTCGGATGTCAGTCCTTTGATGAATTGAATCTCCTTGGTCCCATGGAGACAGTTATCAAAGCCTAGCTCTGTGCACATGGCTGCATTAGAATCTAAAAGAGATTCCTTTAAAGAGCCCTCTTGAATGCAAATCACTCCAACCTTCATCTTTAAGATGTCGTAAGTGATAGGAACAGAATTAGGCCGTTCGGCCCACTCAGTCTACTCCGCTGTTCAATCACAGCTGATCTATCTCTCCCTCCCAACCCGATTCTCCTGCCTTCTCCCCATAACCCCTGACACCCGTACTAATCAAGAATCTATCTATCTCTACCATAAAAATATCCATTGGATATTTTTCATTCTGTGGCAATGAATTCCACAGAAACACCACCCTCTGACTAAAGAAATTCCTCCTCATCTTCCTAAAGGGACATCCTTTAATTCTGAGTGTATGACCTCTTATCCTAGACTCTCCCACTAGTGGAAACATCCTCTCCACATCCACTCTATCCAAGCCTTTCACTATTTGTTACTTTTCAATGAGGTCCCCCCCCCCCCACCCCCCCTTCAACCTTCTAAACTCCAGCGAGTATAAAAGTGTTCCTGTATTGATTTACTTTGAAGGTGCAATATAACAAGTTGGGCAGCACGTTGGCACAGCAGAAAAGTTGCTGCCTCACAGCGCCAGAGACCCGGGTTCGATCCCGATCTTGTCTGTACGGAGTTTGTATCTTCTCCCCGTGGCCTGCGTTGGGTTTTCTCCAGGTGCTCCGGTTTCCTCCCGCACTCCAAAAAAAGTTCAGCTTTGTAGGTCAATTGGCTTTGGTAAAATTGTAAATTGTTCCTGGTGTGTGTGGGATAGCATGAGTGTGCGGGGATCGCTGGTCGGCGCGGACTCGGTGGGCCGAAGGGCCTGCTTCCGCGCTGCAGCTCAGAACTAAACTGAGCTAAAATGATTTCAGATTTCCAGGTTATTTTTTTGACTTTCAGAAAATGAGTCTGTCTGATGCTCAAGGCAGCAGCTGGCGATGAGGCATGCATGACATGCAGCTTGATGGAACGGAACCCAGAGCTGTCAAAGTTTGGAGGCAAATCAGTTCTTCTCCCGCTACTTAAAGCACAAAACATTATGGTTCAATGGTCATTTATTTATCACATTTGCAACGGCACAGGCAACTGAACCATTCTACCAACAACTAGAGAGCAGGCCAGAACCACTTTCTACCTCATCGGAGACCCTCGGACTGCCTTAGATCAAACTTTACCGGACGTTATCTTGCGCTAAACGTTTATTCACGTTATTCCCTTCATCATGTATCTATCTGTACACTGTGGGTGGCTAGATTGTAATCATAGAAGCAGAGATTCATAGAGTCATACAATGTGGAAACAGGCCCTTCGGCCCAACTTGCCCACACTGGCCAACATGTCCCAGCTACACTAGTCCCACCTGCCTGTGGTTTGGCCCATGTTCCTCCAAACCTGTCCTATTCATATAGCTGTCCAACTGTTTCTTACACGATGGGATAGTCCCTGCCACAACTACCTCCTCTGGCAGCTCGTTCCATACACCCACCGCCCATCATGTATAGTCTTTCTGCTGACTGGCTGGCACGCAGCGAAGGCTTTTCACTTTACCCATGTGAATAAATTAAACTCAGCTGTGAAATTTCTTTTGTGTATTTACGCACGAGGGCGCCGCCATATTTTGGCGCCATTCGCAAAATCCAAAGTCCGGTTCGCCCACGCGCTCGTTCTACTGGAGTGGCTCCCGATTCCGGTAAGTCCCAGGCGCTGGCTCGAAGGGCCGACTGGCCTACTCCTGCACGTATTATCTACGTTTCTATGCTCCTGCAGGACCTCCCCCCATCGCCCTCGAACAGCTCGGTCCGCCAAAGACGTGGACAGCTGCAAAAGGTGTAATATGTGGCAAATGGCCCCTACAGCCAAGTTACTGTAGGAGCCTCAGGTAAAGCCGTTTAGTAACATCCAAGGCCCTAATATGATGCATCGTAGATAGTGTAACAGTTTATTGTCACATGTGCAAGACACAGAGAAATTATTTTTCGGGTCGGCAGATTTAGAAACAGGCCCTTCGGCCCACCGAGTCCGTGCCGACCAGCGATCCCTGCACATTAACACTATCCTGTCCTGCATGTGTCCATCCGTCTCCCATCTTTGTAACCTAAAGCCGGCTCCTTTTCTCACCTTCCCGGTTCTTCAGCCTGAAATATTCACCCTGGTTCTCTCTCCATAGATGCTGCCTAACCTGCTGAGTGTTTCTGACATGGTGTATTCTGTTTAAATTTCAGACCGACAGATGTACATTTCTTTTAATATTTCAATTATCCTCTCGACAACAGTTTTAGTCTTTAGTTTAGTTTAGCGATACAGCACGGAAACAGGCCCTTCGGCCCACTGAGTCCGCACTGACCAGCAATTCCCAGCACAATAACACTATCCCACACACACTAGGGACAAGTTTTACATTTATACCAAGCCAATTAACCTACAAACCTGTGCGGGAGGAAACCGAAGATCTCGGAGAAAACCCACGCAGGTCACGGGGAGAACGTACAAACTCCGTACGGACAGCACCAGTAGTCGGGATCGAACCTAGTTCTCTGGCGCTGTCAGCACTGTAATGACCCTGTCCCACTTAGGAAACCTGAACGGAAACCTCTGGAGACTTTGCGCCCCACCCAAGGTTTCCATGCGGTTTCCGACGGTTCCCGGAGGTTTTTGTCAGTCTCCCTAATGGTCGAAAGTGGTTTCCGTTTTAAAAATCAGTAATTTTTTAGTCGAAGCCGGTTGCGATGCTAGTTGAAGGTGGTTGCTGGAGGACAACAACCTCCGGGAACCGCACGGAAACCTTGGGTGGGGCGCAAAGTCTCCAGAGGTTTCCGTTCAGGTTTCCTAAGTGGGACGGGGCATTAGGCAGCAACTCTACCACTGCGCCACCGCGCCACCACTGTTGACAAATCCAAAGTTTAAGGGCTTTTCATCGCACAGACTGGAATCAAAAATAGACTGTGGGAGGGTCTCGACCCGAAACGTCGCCCACTCCTTCTCCCCAGAGATGCTGCTTGTCCGGCTGACTTTATAACAATTACAGCACGGAAACAGGCCCTCTCGGCCCTTCCAGTCCGTGCCGACCATTTGTTTTCCCCTAGTCCCATCTACCTGCACTCAGACCATACCCCTCCATTCCCTTCACGTCCATATACCTATCCACTTTACTCTTAAATGTTAAAATCGATCCTGCCTCCACCACTTCTGCTGGAAGCTCATTCCACACAGCCACCACCCTCTGAGTAAAGAAGTTCCCCCTCACGTTACCCCTAAACTTCTGTCCCTTAATTCTCATGTCATGCCCTCTTGTTTGAGTCTTCCCTACCCTCAATGGGAAAAAGCTTGTCCACGTCAACTCTGTCTATCCCTTTCATCATTTTAAAGACCTCAATCAAGTCCCCCCTTAACCTTCTGCACTCCAAAGAATAAAGACCTAACTTGTTCAACCTTTCTCCGTAACATAGTTGCTGGAACCCTGGCAACATTCTAGTAAATCTCCTGTACTATCTCTTATTTTGTTGACATCCTTCCTATAATTAGGCGACCAAAATTGTACACCATACTCCAGAATTGGTCTTATCAATGACTTTTACAATTTTAACATTACTTCCCTACTCCTATATTCAATGCTCTGATTTATAAAGGCCAGCACACCAAAGGCTTTCTTTACCACCCTAGCTATATGCGATTCCACCTTCAGGGAACTATGCACAGTTATTCCTAGATCTCTCTGTTCCACAGCATTCCTCAATTCCCTACCATTTACCATGTACGTCCTATTTTGATTTGTCCTGCCAAGATGTAGCACTTCACGCTTATCAGCATTAAAAACTCCATCTGCCATCTTTCAGCCCACTTTTTCAAATGGCCCAAATCTCTCTGTAGACTTTGAAAATCTACTTCATTATCCACAACACCACCTATCTTAGTATCATCTGCATACTTTCTTATCCAATTTTCCACCCCATCATCCAGATCATTGATGTACATGACAAACAACAGTGGACCCAACACAGATCCCTGAGGCACCCCACTGGTCACCGGCTTCCAACCTGACAAACAGCCATCCACCATTACTCTCTGGACATCTCCCATTCAGCCACTGTTGAATCCATCTTGCTACTCCGCCATTAACACCCAAAGATTGAACCTTCTTAACCAACCTTCCATGGGGAACCTTGTCAAAGGCCTTACTGAAATCCATATAGACAACATCCACTGCTTTACCCTCATCAATTTCCCTAGTAACCGCTTCAAAAAATTCAAGAAGGTTTGTCAAACATGACCTTCCAGGCACAAATCCATGTTGACTGTTCCTGATCAGACCCTGTTGATCCAGATGCTTATGTATATTATCTCTAAGTATCCTTTCCATTAATTTGCCCACCACTGACTTTAAACCATTCCTGTCCACGCATTCAGTCAAAGATCTCCCTTTCGTGGCTATTTGCAAGTTTTATTTACATGACGCTGTCACTTTCCCAAAGGAACCTTAAACTATAGAAGTTTAAAGTGTCTCTGAAGTATTGCGACTTAATTCTGTCCATCACTGTCTGTCAGCTGAGTATACTGTATCTGATGAATTCTGACACGAGATTTATTTTTCTGGCAGTTATGTTTTTGCTTTGTACCTATAAAGTATGGAATACGTCAGAACACCACGACACCAGTCAAGTGTAGATCTATTTTCGTCGCTGTGATGTGACAAGTAATCTTACAAAGGTTATTAATTTATTTATTCCTTCCCATGAATTTTTCGATGATGGTGGCCAACGGCTTAAGGGCTTTCAGTAGCTTTTGCTCCGAGTGTATATGTCAAGGATCGGACCCAGCACAGGAACAGACCCATCAGCCCACCACGTCATAGAGTCATACGATCACACAGTGTGGAAACAGGCCACTCGGCCCACCTTGCCCACACCGGCCAACATGCCCCATCTACACCAGTAAATGTCAACGAGCAGTGAGGTTCTGGACAGGCTCATCATCCCACCATGTCATGGTCATAGAGTCATACAGCGTGGAAACAGGCCATTCGGCCCAACTTGCCCATGCCAACCAACATGCCCCATCAGTCCTTCCGGCTCGCGTTTGGCCCAAATCCCTCTAATCCTGTCCTAACCATGTACCTGTCCAAATGTTTCTTAAACTGCCTCAACTACCTCCTCCGGCAGCTCGTTCCAAATACCTACCGTCCTTTGTGCCTCTCAGGTTCCTATTCAATTTTTCGCCCCTCAACGTAAACCTATGTCCTCTCGTTTCTCGATTCTCCTACTCTGGGCAAGAGACTCTGCGCATTTACCCGATCTATTCCACTCATGATTTTGTACACTTGTATACGATCACCCCTCATTCTCCTGCGCTCCCAAGGAATAGAGTCCTAGCCTGCTCAACCTCTCCCGATAGCTCAGGCCCTCGAGTCCTGGCATTCGAAATTGTCGGTGCATTTTCTGTAGCTGCACAGAGGGGAGAGGTGTTAGAAATGGGCGGCAGGGTCTTGTTGAGTCACGGCACCAAAGAAAGCAAGGCCCGAACTGCCCAGCCAACGTGGCAACTTTCATCACTGAAAGTTCGAAGAATGGGCCTGACCCGAAAATAGGGTGTCAACATAAGATGGCAGGGTGGTAAGAGCTGCTGTCTCACAGCGCCAGAGACCCGGGTTCGATCCCGACTACGGGTGCTGGCGTTCCAGCGTTCCAGCGGCGACCCGGCTTCAGAACTCTGGCGACGTTCCAGCTTTCCAACGGCGACGGCGGCGGCGGCGGCCCGGCTTCGGAGGCTCGGCCGCGGGCCTAGTGGACGACAACATCGGAGGCCTGGGTCGCCTCAGCGCAGAGGGAGAACAAGGAGGGAAGAAGACAAAGACTTTAAGACTTTTGCCTTCCATCACAGTGAGGAGGTGCCTGGGGAACTCACTGTGGTGGATGTTAAATATGTGTTTATGGTGTGTTTTGTTTTTTATTATATGTATGACTGCAAGGCAACAAAATTTCGTTCAGACCGAAAGGTCTGAATGACAATAAAGGATACGTTGACTTGACTTTGACTAGTCTGTATGGAGTTTGTATGTTCTTGTGAATGAAAGGATATGGATCTAGTGCAGATGGACGAAATGTATAGCACAGGCACTGTGGGCCGAAGGGCCTGTTCCTAATGCTGCACTGCCCTGCGTTCTATTTTCACGAGCTCAACAGCCACCCACAAAGTCGAGAAGTCAAGGGTTTTAAACTTTTAACAACTTATTAAAACTTTTTGCCAACTTCTAAATGATCTTTTGATTTTACTCTTGAGATTAGGGTTGGAGCTGAAATATCATAAAAGGGATTTTAAAAACTATATTTTTATATTTATGAAAGCGCAGAATTTTAAGATGAGGAAAGACAATCTACAATAAAAGTAACATTATTGTGGCCAGAGAGGCTTTAATCAATAGCAATGTCTTGGTACGCTTTAAACATCCATGCCTCTAACAATAAAGTTTAACGTTTCAAGTCTTAATCCCTGAAGTTATTCTCATATCTCGACTTCTGGGATTCGACAACAGAAGGTGGTATGTCACAGTCTTAACCATATAACCATATAACAATTACAGCACGGAAACAGGCCCTCTCGGCCCTTCCAGTCCGTGCAAACCATTTGTTTTCCCCTAGTCCCATCTACCTGCTCCATTCCCTCCATACCCCTCCATTCCCTTCACGTCCATATACTTAAGAGGAGAACAGTTTACACTTTTATTTATTGTCACTTGTACCGATGTACGGTGAAAAACTTTTACATAGAAACATAGAAAATAGGTGCAGGAGTAACCATAACCATAGGTGAACCATTCAATATGATCATGGCTGATCATCCACAGTCAGTACCCCTTTCTTGCTTTCTCTCCATATCCCTTGATTCTGTTAGCCTGAGGAGCAAAATCTAAAAAGCTTTCAAGCGAGAGCTAGATAGGGCTCTTAAAAATAGTGGAGTCAGGGGATATGGGGAGAAGGCAGCAACGGGGTACTGATTGGGGATGATCAGCCATGATCACATTGAATGGCGGTGCTGGCTCGAAGGGCCAAATGGCCTACTCGTGCACCTGTTGTCTATTGTCTATTGTCTAACTCTCTCTTTCTTGAAAACACTAGGGTAAAGGTTCTGACTGTCTACCCTATTCATGCTTCTCAAATTTCCCCCGATCACCCCCCACATAAAACATAAAACATAAAACAATACCAAGAGACGTTAAAACAAACATTCAAGACGTACTTAAAATAATAAAAACAGGGAAGGGACAAGACAGACAGCTTGTGAGGCGGCCATTACGGCCAGAACTGGTCTACACGGCGATGCAGCGGTGGAGACCCGGGTTCGATCCTGACTGTGGCTGCTCCAGTTTCCTCCCACATTCCAAAGACGTTCAGGCCTCTAGGTTAATTGGCTTTGGTGAAATTGTATATTGTCCCTGTTGTGTAAGATAGTGTTCCTGTACGGGGGTTGCTGGTCAGCATGGATGGTGAGCTGCCAGGCCTGTTTCTCTAGAAACATAGCAAAATAGGTGCAGAGGCAGGCCATTCGGCCCTTCGGGCCAGCACCGCCATTCAATATGATCATGGCTGATCATCCAGAATCAGTACCCCGTTCCTGCTTTCTCCCCACATCCCTTGATTCCGTTAGCCCTAAGAGCTAAATCTAACTCTCTCTTGAAAACATCCAGTGAATTGGCCTCCACTGCCTTCTGTTAGCAATGTTACAAAATTTTGAGATTTTAAAAATCAAGTCTGCAATTTATCCCATGAGATAAAGCATAAAAAGAAGTTTAATTTGACACCTAATTCACTTTAGTATCTTCAGTATTAAAAAGGTTATGGCCATTTGCATACTCGGAAATTAGCAACTTGTTTCCTATTACTTTTCTATTGACTTAACACAAAAGCTGTGATCAAGGACAGTCAAAAGCCCATAACTTTCTTAAAAATTGAGAGAACTGAAAGACATTTTCAGTTATTGTAGATTAAATATGGAACAATCTTACTTGGATGACCTGAAATTAAAGCATATAATTAGTTAGTTACCCAATTATAGCTAATTACAAAATTCAATTATTAGATCTAAACATCTATCCATTTCTTAAGAAAAAAATAACATTTTTTTTAAAGCCTAAGTGTCCAAATAACATTCACACAATAATTCACAATGTAACATGATTTTTAACCCTAATTGTCATTAATTTATAGGCCAAATTGAAGGAATTTTGTGTTTAATGCCTGTAAATTAATGGGCATTTTAATCAGCTTGCGAGTGGGATTTTCTGGAACGCGATGTATTGGAACATTGCGGTGAATTTAAACCCCATATCGGCAGGAAAAATTCTGCCGGTTCGTATGGGGAATAAATCACCGTTTCACAACGTTAAAGCTTGATTAAGTCATCTAAAAAAGCAGGTTTACATGAAAAAAATAAATAACTTTCACTTACCTGTCCCCCACGTAAAATCCGTCCCCGTTGTCGGCGTTCACGGCATTAGGAGCTAATTTTTATTTTACTGCAGCGATGAAATAGTCGGGCGATTTAAAAAAAAATTTAACTTACCGGCAGTCGGAACGAATCTCCAGAAATAGCTCTCACTCCGAGAAAATAAAGCTCCGGATGGCAAGGGGAAAACCTCACTTTACCCCCCCCCCCCCCCCTCAAAGGCGCCAAAGTCGCGGTTACGGCCAGTGACAGAACTGCAGCACCGCTAAAGGTACGTTTTGTAACATACCTACTTCTGTGGCAGAGAATTCCGCCGCCTCACAACTCTCTGGGTGAAAACTCTATCCTAAACTCTAACCTAAAGTCCAAACTGCCTGTAATACTCCAAATGCAGCCTAACCAACGTCTTATAGCACAGCAGCGAGACGTACTGATTCCTGGACTCAATGCCCCGGCCAGTGAACGCGAGCACACTATACGCCACCTTTCCCACTCCATCTACTAGTGTTGCCACTCACAAGCAGCTCCCGTATTTATTTTGCTTCCCTTGAAATGTGTTTCTGCAGTTTGCCTTATTCACAGTGTGTGGTAGCAAGTCTACCTCTGTGATGTAAACAGCAGTCACTTTATGAACTTCCAGGTCCCACGTATGTCAATCGACAGAATCAGCAGGTGCTCTGCCTTGCGTTCACTGTTGTCTTGTCTCTGCTTTAACATTGTTGTGTCACTTAGTTACATAGGGGGTGGCGAGTCGGTGGAATCCTCGGCCTCAGAGGGCGGTGGAGGCCGGTTCTCTGGGTACTTTCAAGAGAGAGCTAGGTAGGGCTCTTAAAGATAGCGGAGTCAGGGATAGTGGGGAGAAGGCAGGAACGGGGTACTGATTGTGGGATGATCAGCCATGATCGCATTGAATGGCGGTGCTGGCTCGAAGGGCCGAATGGCCTCTACTCCTGCACCTATTGTCTATTGTCTATCGTGCCATTTCATTGCAAAGACGCGCCGTGTTATAGGAAAGATGCTGTCAAGCTGGGAAGGGGCACGGAGAAGATTTACGAGGATGTTGCCAGGACTAGAGGGCCTGAGCCACAGGGAGAGGTTAAGCGGGCTGGGACTTATTCGCTGGAGCACAGGAGGATGAGGGCTGTCCTTATAGAAGTGTATAAAGTCATGAGAGGAATAGATCGGGCAGATGCACAGAGTCTCTTGCCCAGAGTAGGGGAATCGAGGACCAGAGGATATAGGTTCAAGGTGAAGGGGAAAAGATTTAATGGGAATCTGAGGGGTAATTTTGTCCACACAAAGGGTGGTGGTTGTATGGAACAAGCTGCCAGAGGAGGTAGTTGAGGCTGGGACTATTGCAACGTTTAAGAAGCAGTTAGACAGGTACATGGATAGGACAGGTTTGGAGGGATATGGACCAAATGCAGGCAGGTGGGACTAGATTAGATGGGGCATGTAAGTTGACATGGGCAAGTTTGGCCAAAGGGCCTTTTTCCATGACTTAGATGGGGTATGTTGGTCAGCCTGGACAAGTTGGGCCGAAGGGCCTTTCCACCCTATGACTATGAAATGGTACATGGATAGGAAATGTTTAGAGGGATATAGGCCAAATGGAGTCAGTTGGGACTTGCATAGATGGTGAATCTTGGTCGGCAGATGGGGCCAAAGGGCCTGTTTTGTTGCAGTATGTTCCATGACTATAACCCCATACACTACCTCAAAGTTTAGAGATACAAAGATGCGGAAACAGGCCCTTCGGCCCCCCAAGTCCATGCCAACCAGCGACCCCCGCACACTAACACTATCCTACACATTGGAGTCAATTTACAATTTTACCAAAGCCAATTAGCCTACAAACCTGTACGTCTTTGGAGTGTGGGAGGAAACCCCGTGAAAACCCACGCAGGTCACGGGGAGCTCACCCGCTGCGTGGCTAGTGTGGGTGGAAAGGCGCTTACCAATCGGAAAGTGTAGGATGGAACTGCCGGTGTACACTGAGGAGAGATACAAAATGCTGGAGTAACTCAGTGAGACAGGCAGCATTTCTGGATAGAAAGAAGTCTGAAGAAGGGTCTCGGCCCTGAAACGTCACCCAATTCCTTCCGTCCAGAGATGCTGCCTGTCCCGTAGAGTTACTAATTGGCAGTCCTTGTAACCACCCCTGAAGTGAGACCTGATATTTGAAGAATGTTCACAGCAGGTGGTTGGAGTAATTTAAACCTCAGGTGGGAGGCAGCTGTTCTTTAAAGTGTCATTTTACATAAAGTGTCTCAGTTTTACAGGCTTCAACCTGCCTTGCTTTTCCCCCCACCCGAAAGGCTGGAGCATTTGAAGGTTTCCGCAGCTGACAGCGTTGCAGGTTCTTCAATGAGGCTGGTGGATCATTTTGCATCCTAATGTGAAAAGAGAGGACTACAAGAAATGAAGATCTCTCGTTTAAATATCGTAGCCTTCATGGTCGCAAAAAGTCCCAAAGCGGGCGATGAGACACTTTTCTGAAGTGTAGCTACTCTTGTAATGTAGGGAATACAATGCAGCAATCTTCTGGAATGAATTCATGGCAAGATATCCTGTATCCTTAAAGCAGGCAGAGAGATAACTGTTGCTAAGATACTGGAAGAACTGCGGAATAGTATTATGATCTGCTGGAGAAACGATTGCCTGGAAATCGGCCCTTTGGACTTTAGAGAAACAGCGCGGAAACAGACCCTTCGGGCCCACCGAGGCCGCACTGACCAGCAATCGCCGCCGACTCTAGCGCTATCCCACACAATGGGAACAATTTACCGTTATACCAAACCGATGAACCTGCAAACACGCACGTCTTTGGAGTGTGGGAGGAAACCGGAGCTCCCGGAGGAAACCCACGCGGGTCAAAGGGGGGAACGTACAAACTCCGTACAGACAGCGCCCACGGTCAGGAATGAACCTGGGTCTCTGGGGCTGTGAGGCGGTGATTCTGCCGCTGCGCCACCGTGATGCGCCTTGCAGACGCCTCAACGCAACAGCTCAGCAAAGAAGTAAGCAACAATCGATAATACAATGAATTATTCCTGAAAGTGGCACCACAGGGTGATAAAGTGCTCATGCTGGCTTTCAGTACATTGGCCTTCATCAGTCAGGGTACTGAGTGTTGAGGTTGGGGCGACATGCTACACTTCTATAAGATTTGAGGGGTGACTTTTTCACACAAAGGGAGGTGGGTGTGTAGAACGAGCTGCCAGAAGAGGTAGTTGAGGCAGGGGCTATCCCAACATTTAAGAAACAGTTAGACAATAGACAACGGACAATAGGTCAGGAGTAGGCCATCGGCCCTTCGGCCCATTCACTGTGATCATGGCTGTGATTAATTTAAGTGATGCTTAATAGACAATAGACAATAGGTGCAGGAGTAGGCCATTCGGCCCTTCGAGCCAGCACCGCCATTCACTGTGATCATGGCTGATCATCCACAATCAGTACCCCATTCCTGCCTTCTCCCCATATCCCCCGATTCTGCTATCTTTAAGAGCTCCATCCAACTCTCTCTTGAAAGCACCCAGAGAATTGGCTTCCACTGCAGAGAATTCCACAGATTCACAACTCTCTGGGTGAAAATGTTTTTCCTAGGCAGGTACATTGGACGGGACAAGTTTGGAGGGATATGGACCAAACGCGGACAGGTGGGACTAGTGTAGCTGGGGCACGTTGGCCGGTGTGGGCAGGTTTGGGCCAAAGGGCCTGTTTACTCACTGCGTCACTCTATTAGCTCTATGTAGGGGAGACTGCGTTTGGAGCCTTGTGCGCAGCTTTGGGCACCGTGCTCTTGTAAGGATGGCACTAGGCCTGGAAGAATGCAGAGGAGATTAATGAGGATGTTGCCACCCCTCAAGGGCCTGAGCTACAGGGAGAGGTGGGGCAGGCTAGGGTGTTATTCCTGGAAGCACAAGGTGCAGAGGGGTGAGGTTATAGAGGTGTATACAATCATGAAGGGGAACTGTTAGCGTGAATGCATAGAGTCATTTACGCAGAGTAGGGGAACCAAGAATCAGAGGACATTGGTTTAAGGTGCGAGGGGCAAGATTTAATAGGCACTTGAGAGACAACCTTTTCACACAGGGTGGTGGGTATCTAGAGATGCCTCCACTGCCTCCTCCGGCAGCGTGCTCCACATACCCACCATGCTCTGAATCCTTCAGATTCCCATTCAATCTTTCCCCTTCTCTCTTAAACCTCTGTCCTCTGATATTTGAAAGACACTTGTGCAGGTAAATGGCTAGGCAAGGTTTACAGCGATATGGGCCAAACGCGGGCAATTGGGAATAGCTCAGATGGAGCATCTTGGTCGACATGGACGATTTGAGCCAAAGGGCCTGTTTGCGTGCTCTATGACTCTGTGGCCTTCATTCCACTAGGTAGATTGAGCCAACACAGATTCGATGGGCCAAATGGACCTTCAGAAGGCCTTCGACAAGGTCCCACACAAGAGATTGATATACAAACTTAAAAGCACACGTATTGGTGGTTCAGTATTGATGTGGATAGAGAACTGGCTGGCAGACAGGAAGCAAAGAGTAGGAGTGAACGGGTTCCTTTTCAGGATGGCAGGCAGTGACTAGTGTGCTTCCTCAAGGCCCAGTGCTGGGACCCCAGCTATTTACAATATACATTAATGATTTGGACGAGGGAATTAAATGCAACATCTCGAAGTTTGCGGATGACCCGAAGCTGGGGGGCAGTGTTGGCTGTGAGGAGGATGCTAGGGGGCTGCAGGATGACTTGGATAGACTGGGTGAGTGGGCAAACGCATGACAGATGCAGTATAATGTGGATAAATGTGAGGTTATCCACTTTGGTGGCAAAAACAGGAGGGTAGACTATTATTTGAATGGTGACCGATTAGGAAAAGGAGAGATGCAGCGAGACCTGGGTGTCATGGTACACCAGTCATTGAAAGTAGGCATGCAGGTGCAGCAGGCTGTGAAGAAAGCGAATGGTATGTTGGCATTCATAGCAAAAGGATTTGTGTACAAGAGCAGGGAGGTTCTACTGCAGTTGTACAGGGTTTTGGTGAGGCCACACCTGGAGTATTGCGTACAGTTTTGGTCTCCTAATCTGAGGAAAGACATTCTTGCCATAGAGGGAGTGCAGAGAAGGTTCACCAGATTAAATCTTCGGTTGGCACGACTTCCATATGAAGAAAGACTGGATAGACTTGGCTTGTACTCGCTGGAATTTAGAAGATTGAGGGGTGATCTCATAGAGACTTACAAAATTCTTAAGCGGTTGGACAGGCTAGATGCAGGAAGATTGTTCCCGATGTTGGGGAAGTCCAGGACAAGGAGTCACAGTTTAAGGATAAGGGGGAAGTCTTTTAGGACCGAGATGAGAAAATAATTTTTCACACAGAGAGTGGTGAATCTGTGGAATTCTCTGCCACAGAAGGTAGTTGAGGCCAGTTCGTTGGCCATATTTAAGAGGGAGTTAGATGTGGCCCTTGTGGCTGAAGGGATCAGGGGGTATGGAGAGAAGGCAGGTACAGGATACTGAGTTGGATGATCAGCCATGATCATATTGAATGGCGGTGCAGGCTCGAAGGGCCGAATGGCCTGCTCCTGCACCTAATATCTATGTTTCTATGTTTCTATGTTTAGTGAAATTTATCTTGCACTAAACGGTGCAATCTTTACATTGTATCAGTACACTGTGGACAGCTTGATTGTAATCATATCTAACCTTTCGTAGACACAAAATACTGGAGTAACTCCGCGGGACAGGCAGCATCTCTGGAGTGAAGGAATGGGCGACGTTTTGGGTCGAGACTGAAGAACGGTTTCGACCTGAAACGTCACCCATTCCACAGATTCACCACCCTCTGACTAAAGAAACGTCACCCATTCCACAGATTCACCACCTTCTGACTTCTCGTCTCCTTTCTAAAGGTATGCTTGTTCCACGCATCCAAACCTTAAGGCAACTTTCCTCTCTAAAAGTTGCACTTTGATATTTTGGCGGTGGATGCTTGGCTCGAAAGACTACACTTTGGCGCTCTCAAGAACGACGACTGAACGATCTTTATTCAAAAGTTCGATTTTCAGTACACAGGTTCTCTAGACACGTCTGGCCACAACGGTGGTCGGCGCTGAACTAACCGCGCGGAAGCGAAACCGCACGAAAACAAGCAGCCCCTCCCGAGTCACGTGACCGCGGCTTCCAAACGCCGGTTTCGATACCTGCGTGCACCAGTAGGTGCCGCGACAACACAACACAATATGCGAGACTAACTCAGCGGGACAAGCAGCATCTCTGGAGAGAAGGAATGGGTGAAGAAGGGTCTCGACCTGAAACGTCACCCATTCCTTCCCTCCAGAGATGCTGGCTGCCCCACTGAGTTACTCCAGCATTTTGTGTCTGCCTTTGATGCAAACCAGCATCTGCAGTTTAATCTTTTCACTGGACCTCAGTGCAATAAGAAACTAAACTAAACTAAATCAAACATATTCTCGGCCACTCACTCCGCTTGTGTGTCTCCCTTGAAGCTCAGCACCTTCCTTCCCACACGGAGAGCCACCTCCGTTTGTGTCTTCAGCGGGCTCTGAGCAATGACAGTCACGGTTCATTAGGAGGTTTCCAGGCAACCAGCCAGCGAGAGGCAGGAGAATGAGAGGCATCGGAGTCTCGGGGATCTGCACTGAGCAATGGTTTCTCTCCAAGCTGTCAGCTTAACTGGAGCACCAAAGTATATCACAAAAACGTAGAAATCTCTGGATGAAGTGCTGCGAGAGGCCTCGGAAACAGCGTGGTTATTATAATTAGACTGGCGGTGAAAACATTGGCTTCATTCTGGCCAAGCCCAGATTGGTAGAGCCACTGCCTGAGAGCGCCAGAGACCTGGGTTCGATCCCGACCACGGGTGCTTGTCTGTTGGTTCTCCCCGTGACCTGCGTGGGTTTTCTCCTGAATAAGAGGTAGGCCATTTAGAACGGAGATGAGGAAAAACTTTTTCACACAGAGAGTTGTGCATCTGTGGAATTCTCTGCCTCAGAAGGCAGTGGAAGCCAATTCTCTGAAGACTTTCGAGTTAGATAGAGCTCTTAAAGATAGCGGAGTGAAGGGATATGGGAAGAAGGCAGGAACGGGGCACTGATTGTGGATGATCAGCCATGATCACAGTGAATGGCAGTGCTGGCTTGAAGGGCCGAATGGCCTACTCCTGCACCAATTGTCTATGGTCTATTATCTCCAGTTTTCTCCCACACTCCAAAGACGTACAGGTTTGTAGGTTAATTTGCTTGGTATAATTGTAAATTTTCCCTAGTCTGTGTAGGACAGTGTTAGTGTGCGGGCATCGTTGGTCGGTGCAGACTGGAAGGGCTGAAGGGCCTGTTTCTGCACTGTATCTCCAAACCAAACTAAACTAGACTAAACCCAGTAAAGGTTTCTTAATGTCACGTGGACCGAGGTGTAGTGAAAAGCCTTGTTTTGCATGCCATCCAAACAGATCAGATAAAACTACACATGAAAACAATCAAGTTAAACTCGAGCGCAATTTACTTTAGACTTTAGAGATACAGCAGGGAAACAGGCCCTTCGGCCCATCGAGTCCGTGACGTCCAGCGATCACCCTGCGCACTAGCACCATCCTACACACGAGAGACAATTTACAATCTTTACTTAAGAATGATACCGGGTGATCGCTGCTCGGCACAGACTCGGTTTCAGTTTCAGTTTCAGTTTCAGCTTATTGTCACGTGTACCGAGGTGCAGTGAAAAGCTTTTGTTGCGTGCTAAGCAGTCAGCAGAATGACAATACATGTTTACGTTCAATCCGTTTACAGTATGTAGATACATGATAAGGGGATAATGTTTAGTGCAAGGTAAAGTCCAGCAAAGTCCAATCAAGGATAGTCCGAGGGTCACCAAAGAGGTCGATAGTGGTTCAGCACCGCTCTCTGGTTGTGGTAGGATGATTCAGTTGCCCGATAACAGCTGGGAAGAAACTGTCCCAGAATCTGGAGGTGTGCGTTTTCACACTTCTGTACCTTTTGCCCGATGGGAGAGGGGAGAAGAGGGAGTGGCCGGGGTGCGACCCGTCCTTGATGATGCTGCTGGTCTTGCCGAGGCAGCGTGAGGCATAAATGGAGTCAATAGAAAGGAGGTTGGTTTGTGTGACGGTCTGGGCTGCGTCCACAATTCGCTGCAATTCCTCGCGGTCTTGGATGGAGCTGCTCCCAAACCAAGTTGTGATGAATCCTAATAAAAATGCTTTTATGCTGATAAAGTGCATCTATGGTGGGCTGGAGGGCCCGCTTATGCGCTATATCTCTAAATTAAACGGACCTAAGTGATGGACTACATCTTAACTGCCTTCTTACCATTCCCAGCATCTCAAGTCAAGAGGCTGAAGGATTCGATCAACGTTAATTATCATCAAGAAATTATCTTCTCTTACTGTGAACACAATTCCACCTACTGCTGCAAAAAAAATGTATTGATTATTGATCCACATAGACGCATGCAGAGCTTAGGCGCTGTGATATACAGATAAATAACACTCCGTGAGCTCAGAAGAATTTAATGAAGTCATAATTCAACAAGAACTGTTTTTCAGTCTGACGAAAGGTTTCGGCCCGAAACGTTGCCTATCTCCTTCGCTCCATAGATGCTGCTGCACCCGCTGAGTTTCTCCAGCATTTTGTGTACCCACTGTTTTTCAAATAAGCTTTAGTTTAGTATAGTTCAGGGATACGGAGCAGAAACAGGCCCTTCTGCCCATCGGGTCCACGCCGACCAGCGATCACCAATACACTCGTTCTACAGGTAGACAGACGTACAGGCGGATAAGAGATTGTTAAACTTAATACAAGGTTGTTTAACTTAATACAAGGTTGTTTAACTTAATACAAGGTTGTTTAACTTAATACAAGGTTAATTCCCGGGATGGCGGGACTGCCATATGCTGAGAGAATGGAGCAGCTGGGCTTGTACACTCTGGAGTTTGGAAGGGTGAGAGGAAATCTCATTGGAACATACAAGATCGTTAAGGGTTTGGACACGCTAGAGGCAGGAAGCATGTTCCCGATGTTGGGGGAGTCCAGAACCAGGGGACACAGTTTGAGAATAAGGTGGTAAGCCATTTAGAACGGAGACGAGGAAACACTTTTTCCTCACACAGAGTGATGAGTCTGTGGAATTCTCTGCCTCGGAGGGCGGTGGAGGCCGGTTCTCTGGATGCTTTCAAGAGAGAGCTAGATAGGGCTCTTAAAAATAGCGGAGTCAGGGGATTTTGGGAGAAGGCAGGAACGGGGTACTGATTGGGGATGATCAGCCATGATCACATTGAATGGCGGTGCTGGCTCAAAGGGCCGAATGGCCTACTCCTGCACCTATTGTCTATTGTCTATTGTCTTGGTATCATTCTTGGCACAAACACTAAGGGCGGAAATATCTGTTTGTGTGCTGTCGACTAGACTTTAGAGATTTAGTGAGGAAACAGGACCTTCAGCCCACCGGGTCTGCGCCGACCGTTGATCACTCCGTGCACTAGCTCTGCCCCCATGCCAAGGACAAGCCAACCAACCTATAAACCGGCACGTCTTTGGAGTGCGGGAGGAAACCGGAGCGCCCGGAGAAAACACACGCACGCGGTCAGAGGGAGAACGAACAAATTCCGTACAGACAGCCCCCATAGTTGGGATCAAACCCAGGTCTCTGGCGCAGTAAGGCAACAACTCTACCGCTGTACCATTCTACATTCTCATTTACTTTCCTGGAGGTATTCAAACTCTAGTCGCTCGATCAATAGTCTAGATCTTAGACCAGTATCATGATGTTCGAAACCTTTCTTTCAGTCAGTACCTCAGACCAATCAAAGGTTTGCCACGAGATCTTGTGCATGGTAAAGACCTTGTGGAATGAATTGATGAAGAGTTTCGCCTCAGCAATATTGTATCCAAATCTCACGTAAAATACTGGAAGGTTACAGCAACTGGGGTGACACGGTGGCGCAGCGGTAGAGTTGGTGACCGACAGCGGCAGACACCCGGGCTCGATCCTGACCGCAGCTGATTGTCTACACGGAGCTTGCACGTTCTCCCTGTGACCTGCGTGGGTTTTCTCCGGGTGCTCTGGTTTCCTCCCACACTCCAAAGACGCACAGGTTTGTGGGCTAATTGTGGGCTAGGTAAAGTTGTAAATTGTCCCTAGTGTGTGTGTGTGTGTGTGTGTAGGATAATGCTAGTGTGCGGGGATCGCTGGTCATCGCGGACCCGGTGGGCCGAAGGGCCTGTTTCCGTGCTGTATCTCTGGACTGAGCTTCACTGGACAAAGCAACTGTAAATCCTATAGGCACCGCAGGTCTCCTTGACAAAGCAATCCAATAGGAACTCCAGGCATCCTCACATTCTCAATAGCTCTGTGTATGTCTCGCACATTTACACAGCTTGCAGCTTGCTCCAATTATTCACCACCCTCTGTGTGGAAAAAGTTTATATTTAATAAAGTTTCTTTCCTCTGATGAAAGGTCTTTGATCTCAAATGTAAAGAACAAAGAACTGCTGATGCTGTTCAATACACAAAAGGACGCAAAGTGCTTGAGCTACTCAGCGGGTCAGGCAGCATCTAATTCTGAAGACGGGTCCTGACCCCAAACCGTCACCTATCCATGTTCTCCGGAGAAGCTGCCTGACTTGCTGAGTTACTCCAGCACTTTGTGTCCTCCTTTGATCTGAAACGTCAGCTCTTTTTCTCTTCCCACAGGTGCTATCTGACCGATCGAGTATTTCCAGCGTTTTCTGTTTATACTGAGCGGCAAGGAGGCGCAGCGGTAGAGTTGCTGCCTCACAGCTGCGCCACAGACCCGGGTTCGATCGTGACTACGGGTGCTGCCTTCACGGTGTTTGCACGTTCTTCCCGTGGCCTGCGTGGGTTTTCTCCGGGTGCTCCGGTTTTCCCCCACAACTCCAAAGACGTGCAGGTTTAGTAAAAATTGTCAATTGTCCCCATTGTGTAGGGGGAGTGTTGGCGTGCGGAGATCGCTGGTCGGAACAGACCCGTTGGGCCAAAGGGCCTGTTTCTGTGCTGTATCTCTAAAGTAAAACTAAAGTTTTCTCTCAGGGTCTCCATCGCGGCTAATCCCAAGGAAAAGCCACACAGTATTGGGAAAAGATTAAAGGATGCCCCCAAAAGCAAAGATTAATGTACCAGGTAACAATTTCCTTGCATACTGGAAAAGTCAAGTTTGACAAGGTCAAAGACCATTACGATCGAAACATTTCACAGTTTATTGACTGAATTTTAAGGTGAGGGGAGGAAAGATTTCATATGAAACTGGGGGGGGGTAACTTTTTTGCACAAAGGTTGGTGGGTGTATGGAGCGAGCTGCCAGAGGAGGCAGTTGAGGCAAGTACTATCGCAATGTTTGAGTAACATTTGGACAGGTACATGGATAGGACAGGTTTAGAGGGATATGGGCCAAATGGACTAGTGTAGATGGACGTTGTATGACTCTGTGACTGTGTCTCTGTGAATCTGTGACTCTGTGATTGTGACTGTCACACTAAGACTCTATGACTCTGATTCTATGACTCTGTGTCCCTGAGATTCTGTGACTCTCTCACTTTGTGACTGTGAATGTGACTGTGACTCTGTATCTCTGTGTCTCTGTGACTCTGTGTCTCTGTGACTGTGACTCTGTGTCTCTGTGACTCTGTGACACTGTGACACTATGACTGTGACTCTGTGTCTCTATGTCTCTGCGTGACTGTGACTCTGTGTCTCTGTGTCTCTGTGACTCTGTGACTGTGTCTCTGTGTCTCTGTGTCTCTGTGACTCTGTGACTCTGTGACTCTGTGACTCTGTGACTCTGTGTCTCTCTGTCTCTGTGACTGTGACTCTGAGTCTCTGTGACAGTGTCTGTGTATCTCTGTGTCTCTGTGACTGTGACCGTGTCTCTGGGTCTCCGGGTCTCTGGGTCTCTGTGACTTTGTGTTTCTGTGTCTCTGGGTCTCTGGGTCTCTGGGTCTCTGGGTGACTGTGTCTCTGTGACTGTGACTGTGACTCTGTGGCTCTGTGACTGTGAATCTGTGTCTCTGTGACTCTGTGACTCTGGGTCTCCGGGTCTCCGGGTCTCCGGGTCTCCGGGTCTCCGGGTCTCTGGGTCTCTGGGTCTCTGTGACTTTGTGTTTCCGTGTCTCTGTGACTGTGTCTCTGGGTCTCTGGGTGACTGTGTCTGTGACTGTGACTGTGACACTGTGGCTCTGTGACTCTGTGTCTCTGTGTCTCTGTGTCTCTGTGTCTCTGTGTCTCTGTGACTCTGTGACTCTGTGACTCTGTGACTGTGTCACCATGAATCTATCAGATGCACATCTTCACCGTCAAACCCCTTAACAATTTGTATGTTTCGATGAGATCACGCCTCATTTTTATCAATTCATGAGAGCACAGCCCTATGGAATGGAAGTTTCCCAAAGAAGGCATCAAGTGAATGTCCTACAATACAAATCACCTTGTTACAGTAATTCGCTGGTCAGCTATGAAATGAAATATTCCATACAATGTGAGATGAGCATTTTTTTGTGTTTGAGTGCATGTTCCATAATGTAAGACAGCAGAATTTAACAAAAACTTCATTGCCAACTTCATCGGTAGGTCTAGAGGGGGCAGTGGGCTTTTTTCTGCATGAAGTCTCTGGAATGGCCTCTTTGTGTAAAGAAGGGGTTTCTTCAAAAGACAAATTGTCCACCTGCACAAAGGATTATAATTAGTTCCCTAATTGTCATGTTTTCAAGTGACAGACAATAGCTGCAGTTCTGGAAATATCCAATGCCATTGTCCAGTTAATAAACTGAGCCTTACTAATCTTCATATTTCAAGGCAGCCTTTCAATTTATTTCTATATTCTTTTCAATGTTCTCTCAAGGGACATTCACTTCATGTCCGGAGATAATGGAAGTAGACTTGTATAAATCAGAGCTAATTAGCCTATTTCTCCTCCTTCCCCTCTATCTCCCTGTTACCTCTCAGTTTACCCTCCGAGATACAGCGCAGAAACAAGCCCTTTGGCCCTCCGAGTCCGCACCGACCAGCGATCCCCTGCACACTAACACTATCCTACACACACCAGGGACAATTTATTATTTTTTTTAATACCGAAAGCCAATTAACCAACAAACCTGCACGTCTTTGGAGTGTGGGAGGAAACCGGAGCACCCGGGGAAAACCCACGTGGTCACGGGGAGAACGTGCAAACTCCGTACGGGCAGCACCTGTAGTCAGGATCGAACCTGGGTCACTGGCGCTGTGAGGCAGCAACTCTACCGCTGTGCCACAGTGCCGTACCTCTCTCTCACCTAGAAATTAGATAGCAAAGCATCTCGTTGTTGTGTGCTCTTCATAAGTTCATAAGTTCTGGGAGCAGAATTAGGTTATTTGGCCCATCAGGTCTACTCCACCATTCCATTATGGATGAACTTCCTTTCACTCTCAACTCCATTCTCCTGCCTTCTCCCCATAACCCCTGACACCCGTACCAATCAAAAAATCTGTCAATCTCCACTTTGAAAATATCCATTGACTTGGCCTCCACAGCCGTCTGTGGCAATGAATTCCACCAATTCACCACCCTCTGACTAAAGAAGTTCCTCCTCATCTCCTTTCTAAAAGTACGTCCTTTTGTTCTGAGGCTGCGACCTCTGGTCCTAGACTCTCCCACTAGTGGAAACATCCTCTCCACATCCGCTCCGTCCAGGCCTTTCACTGTTCATATGTGTTCCAATTTATGCACAGTTGTGAATAAAGATCAGGGAATTACTGTCAAATTCATGAAATCTGTGATTTTTTCCAAAATCATTGGTTCTTCCACGAAGCCAGCATGTACAGGAGTAATATAGATATTTATAAAAGTGTTGCTTGTCTAAATAATGTATTATTAAGTGATCAGAGCTGCTCCTCTTTCTGAGTGGTTGCCAGGGTGATTTTAGTTGTAGATTATCGAGGATTAGAATGTAGGTAACGCTTCGAGTTAAAGAATAGCTTGCGAGGGAACGACAAAACCAATTGACCATCTTTAGGACGCAGGTAGGGCTGCTGCCTCGCATCGCGAGAGACCCGGGTTCGATCCTGTGTGGAGTTTGCACGTTCTCCCTGTGTGCGCGTGGGTTTCCTCCAGGCGCCCCGGTTTCCGCCCACATCCCAAAGATGTGCGGGTTTGTCGGGCAAGGGGCCCTCTGTAAATGCTCCTCGTGTGTCGGGAGCAGAGAACTAGTGTGAAAGAACGGGTGATCGGTGGTCGGCATTGATCTAGTGGGCCGAAAGGCCTGTTGCCAAGCTGTGTCTTTCAATTCAATTCAATTTATTCTTGAAGAGTGAGAAGTTGTGTGCATGGATACATGCCATGTTCTAGTCAAGGCTTAGAACTGTCCATGGTATAGGAAATAGATGCCATATTAGAGCACAGTGTTTTGCAGTATTTTAATGGAGCAGCAAGAGTTGCTGCCTCACAGCCCCATAGACCCGGGGTCGATCCTGACTACTGGTGGCGTCTGTACACAGTTTGTACGTTCTCCCTGGGATCTCGTGGATTAACTCCAGGCGCTCCGGTTTCCTCCCACAATCCAAAAACGTGCAGATTTAAAGGTTAATTGACTTCTAATTGTCCCTAATGGGGTAGTAAATTGTCCCTAGGGGGTAGGGTAGGAACAGTGGTCGGTGCAGTCTCAGTGGGTCGATGGCATTGGGAGACAAGGTCTTGGTATTAATGTCAACATAAGGATGGCAGCTCAGGCGATGTATATTCCATAACATTGAATACATTGGATGTCCTCTAGATTACTTCCCTGGGTTTTATGTGCTGGGATATTGGATTTGAGCCCATATTGTGGTTAGAAATACATTATACACAGACTACAGTGAGATGTAAAGAGAGAAAAGAATGTGGCAGTGGTGAAGGGTGGTGAATCTGTGGACTTATTTGCCACATGAGGCTGTGGAGAGTGGATATTTTTTAAGGCAGAGATAGATAGATTGTTGATTACTATGGGTGTACTAGATTTACTAGAATGTTGCCTGGGTTTCAGCACCTAAGTTACAGAGAAAGGTTGAACAAGATAGGTCTTTATTCTTTGGAACGCAGGGGGTTAAGGGGGGACTTGATAGAGGTCTTTAAAATTATGAGAGGGATAGACAGAGTTGACGTGGATAAGCTTTTTCCATTGAGAGTAGGGAAGATTCAAACAAGGGGACATGATTTGAGAATTAAGCGACAAAGGTTTAGGGGTAACATGAGGGGGAACTTCTTTACTCGGAGAGTGGTGGCTGTGTGGAATGAGCTTCCAGTGGAAGTGGTGGAGGCAGGATCGATTTTAACATTTAAAAATAAACTGGATAGGTATATGGACGGGAAAGGAATGGAGGGGTATGGTCTGAGTGCAGGTAGATGGGACTAGGTGAGAGTAAGTGTTCGGCACGGGCTAGAAGGGCCGAGATGGCCTGTTTCCGTGTTGTAATTGTTATATGGTTATATGGTGTCAGGGGATATGGGGAGAAGGCAGGAGAATGGGGTTTGAGGGGGAGAGATAGATCAGCTGTGATTGAATAGAGGAGTAGACTTGATGGGCCGAATGGTGTAATTCTGCTCCTGCCACTTATCAACATGAATTTATGAATCTATTTATTTATGTGGTTATATTATCACATCCTTTTCCCATGTTACAAGATACATTGGATAGCATGAATAATGTCTTTAGAAATTGGCATTTATGTGGTATCAAGTCACCCTGAACTATTTTACATTCAGCAAGACTGCTTTGAAGTGTCACTGTCGATACAGTGTAAGAAATAGCTTTCATTTCCAGTGTCTGTTCTTGAACCTTCAAGTGGTTCTTCGCAGAAAGAGGCCAGGCCATTGTCGAGGGGCATATTTGCAAAAATTATGCTCCACAAAGAACCTCCGGATCAATGACAGTATGCAGCCCTGCGTCAGTCTACATGGGCTAGATGCCGAGTCCCATCCCACACTCCAGCCATGGAATATCACACCGTGAATCTACACCCATCACTGAATCTTCCACTTTGCCCAGCGATGGATTGTAGGGATACAGTTTTGGGAGTTTATGAGGGGGGGAACCTCATTGAAACTTACCGAATAGTGAAAGGCCTGGATAGAGTGGATGTGGGGAGGATGTTTCCACTAGTGGGAGAGTCTAGGACTAAGGTTCCCAACCTGGGGTAAATTTCGCCTACCTGGGGGGTACCGAGTTTGTACATATTTTTTCTCATTAACTGACTGTGTTTGGTTCTGGTATACCAGTATCTGTTCATCATTAGTTGTTCATAAATAAGTGAAATAACATTGTTATGGGCTATTAAAGTTGCCAGGGGTAAACAGGACGGAAAAGGTTGGGGACCCCTGGTGTGGGACTAGAGGGCACAGCCACAGAATGAAAGGACACGTCTTCAGAAAGGAGAATGAGGAGGAATTTATTTAGTCAGAGGGTGGTCAATCTGTGGAATTCATTGCCACAGACGGCTGTGGAGGCCAAGTCATTGGGTATTTTTTAAAGTGGAAATTGATAGATTTGTGATTAGTAAGGGTGTCAGGCGTAATGGGGAGAATGGGGTTGAGAGGGAGAGATAGATCAGCCATGATTGAATGGCAAGTGGGCAATGAGCTGAATGGCCTAATTCTACTTCTGTGACCTATGAACATAATTTTGCAAGAATGGAATACCCATTCTCACCAGTCCACCTTGCAAATATTATTTTTGCTTCTTATTTTCTTTTTTTTTTGGAATTGTGCACCAAGAAAAAGTCCCTGGTCCTTTCTCATTCTCCCTGCTCCCATCCGGCAGGAGATACAGATGCCTGAGAGCGCACCACCAGACCCAGGAAGCAGCTTCTTCCCCTCTTGTTATCAGGCTTCTGAACGGTCCTTCCATAAGCTAGAGTGTTGTCCGATTCACCTCTACCCCATTGCACACATTGGACTTTGGAAACCCGAGCGCCTGGAGAAGAACCCTCGTGGTCACGGGGAGAACGTGCAAACTCCGTGAAGACAGCAGCCGTAGACAGGATCGAACCCGGGTCTCTGGCGCTGTAAGGCAGCTACTCTACCGCTGCGCCACAACAGAAATGGGGGAACGTAGGTAACTCAGGGAGCCGGGCACTGGAGGAGATTGTGGAGATGGAAAGGTGAGGACAAGAGAAAGGATGGCAGTGTTTTGAATCAAAAAGGATGACAATTAAAAAAGTTAAGTGATGCTTAATAGACAATAGACAATAGGTGACAGAGTAGGCCATTCGGCCCTTCGAGCCAGCACCGGCATTCACTGTGACCATGGCCGATCATCCACAATCAGTACCCCGTTCCTGCCTTCTCCCCATCTCCACTATCTTTAAGAGCTTTATCCAACTCTCTCTTGAAAGCATCCAGAGAATTGGCCTCCACCGAGGCAGAGAATTCCACAGATTCGCAACCCTCTGTAACTGGGTAACTAACTAGATTTAATAAGATGGAACACAGACAATAAATACAACCCTAATGATTTACAATCTCGTTCCTGATTGTCTCTCTTTGCAGTTTGTGCTTTGCCCGTGGTGACAATAGTACATACTGGCTGGTGCTAAGAAATTGGTGTAATCTCGCACATTCAGGCTAATATATTGTCACTGCCGTTGATTCAGTTTTAGGCAGGACTTGAGGAAGGTTGCTGTAAATTGCCCAAATTCATCTCATGTTCAGCTTGCAGTCAATAAAAGACACCATCGTCCCATCCGTCAAGGCACTTGCAATGCTGTTTGTCTCATCTATGTGAGCCTTACAGTTCAGTGCTAATCAATGTTTAATATTGGATTCTCAAAGCTCAAGGATACGAATACACCAGCAAGTGGGACAGAGGAAACGTGCAGGAAGGGACTGCAGATGCTGGTTTACACCGAAGATAGACACAAAATGCTGGAGTGAAACACGGCATTTTGTGTCTATCTTCAGGATAGAGGAAAGGGAGTTAGAGAGAGGAGGAGGAGCACAGGGAGACCGAAGTCATGAAAAAGACCGAGAATTTACTCTGTTTAGCCTTGTTTAGAGATACAGCGCGGAAACAAGCCCTTCGGCCCACCGAGTCCGCGCCGACCAGCGATCCCCGGTCACTAACACTTTCCTACGCACACTAGAGACAGTTTTTTAAACTTTTGCACCAAGCCAATTAACGTCTTTGGAGCGTGGGAGGAAACCGAAGACCTTAGAGAAAAGCCAGGCAGGCCACGGGGAGAAGGTACAAACTCGGGTCTTCTGTCGCTGTGAGGCAGCAACTCTACCGCTGCGACATCGTGCCGCCACAACAGAACTGCCTGGTAGCGCCAGAGACCCTGGGTTCAATCCTGACTATGGGTGCTGTCTGTGTGGAGTTTGTACGTTCTCCCTGTGACCGCTTGGGTTTTCTCCGGATGCTCCGGTTTCCTCCCACACTCCAAAGACGCGCAGGTTTGTAGGTTAGATGGTTTCTGCAAATTGTCCCTAGCGTGTGCAGGATAGAAATAGTGCACGGGTGATCGCTGGTCAGTGTGGGCCCGGTGGGCTGAAGGGCCTGTTTCCGTGCTGTATCTCCAAACTAAACTAAAGTCTTTATTTATGATGTGTCCTTTTTCTGTGCAAGAATTCCTGAGCAGACCACTTTTTACATGAAGATTTAATATCGGGCCGGCAGACTAAAATCTTGTGCATGGTGGAAGTTCTGCTGACATTTTAATAATGAGTCTCCAAATTCAGTGAACCATATCTCACAATGCAATCAGAAAGTATTCAAGTCGGGTGACCTTTGACCAGACTTTACATATTCTAGCTGTCAACATGCGTGGGTTTAGATGTACAGAATTACTTAATGCAGAGAACAATGGTCCAGTCTGTCCAAGGCCTTATCTGCCATCCACGCTGAATGTACAATGCCTCCCCCTTCTGTCGTGGGGTAGACTGAGACTGACTCCCCCCCTCCCCCCCTCCCCCCCCCCTCCCACCCCCCCCCCCCCCCAATCTTTGCACATTCCCAATCCTTTCCACCCGTCACTTTAGTAACATAGAAACATAGAAAATAGGTGCACGAGTAGGCCATTCGGCCCTCCAAGCCAGCACCGCCATTCAATTTGATCATGGCTGATCATCCAAAATCAGTACCCCATTCCCGCTTTTTCCCCCATAACTCTTGATTCCTTTAGCCCTAAGAGCTAAATCTAACTCATTAATTTCAGGTTTCATGTATTTTGTGCTTTTGTGACTGTTGGTGGATCAATTTCCCTCCTGGGATAAATAAAGTTCTATCGTATCGTAGAAGACACCAGAGTATTATTTGAAAAATAACTTGAAGAGGACTTGTTCCCATGTCCTGATCAACACTTAACCAAAAAAAAATATACCAAGACACTCAGCAGGTCAGGCAGATAGTCCGAGCGTCTCCAATGAGGTAGATGGTAGCTCAAGACCGCTCTATAGTTGGTGATAGGATGGTTTAGTTAGTGACAGCTACGCAAAAGTCTGAACTTCTATTATTTTGGAGTTTCAGCAACTCCCGCAGGTCTTCGACGTTGCTTACTTGCTTCTTTTGAAGTTCCTTCCTTGAAATTATTCACAGTTTGGAAAGAGCAATTTCAACACTGAGCTCGGTGTATTCCTGCCAATCAAAGGGAAGGAACGATGATGTGTAAAAATCCTGCGATTTTAAGGTCAGTCATGAACTTCATAAACCCGAGCTCAGCCCAGCTCTGCTGCTGAGACTGCAGAAAATGCCCCTGGTCACGTTCATCTATCATTCATACGCCCTCTCGCTGTCATTGCCACCTGCTCCTACCATATCTTTATTCAGAAATGTTCGTCCTTCTGTTTAAATCCTTTCTCGACTTTAGCCTGTTCATAGTTTAGTTTAGTTGAGAGACACAGTGCGGTAACAGGCCTCTCGGCCCACCAAGTCCGCGCCGACCAGCGATCCCCGCACATTAAAGGGCCTGTCCCACATACGCGATTTTTTTCGGCGACTTGCCGACAACCCTCAAAGCCACAGTAGGTGGCCGAACATTTTCAACATGTTGAAAATCCAACGGCGAACAGAAAAAGGCGCGACTCTTTGGGCGACTACTCACGACCATACAGGCGTCACGTGTCGACATGTCGTGGGGTGACGCCTGTATGGTCGTGAGTAGTCGCTCAAAGAGTCGTACCTTTTTCTGGCCGCCGTTGGATTTTCAACACGTCGAAAAATATTGGCCACCTGCTGCGATTATGACGGGTGCCGGCAGTCGTCGAAACAATTGTGGATAAGTGGGACAGGCCCTTAACACTATGCCAGACGCACGAGGGACAATTTATCATTTTTACCAAGCCAATTAGCCTGCAAACCTGTACGTCTTTGCAGTGCGAGAGGAAATCGGAGATCCCCGGGGGAAACCCACACCATGAGGAGAAGGTACAAACTCCATACAGACAGCACCCGTGGTCAGGATCGAACCCGGCTCTCTGGCGCTGTGAGCACTGTAAGGCAGCAACTCTGCCACTGCGCCAACGTGCCGCTCCTGTATCTCTCATGCATGCGCTCTCTTTCTGTCATTTCCTCCTGCTCCAATTATATCTTCGTTTAGAAATATAAATCCTTTCCTGGCTTCCCCCTGTTTTTAAGTTTAATAAAATTGTAAAATTGTCCCTAGTGTGCAGGATGGTGTTAGTGTATGGGGATCACTGGATGGTGAGGACCCGATGGGCCTAAGGGCCGGTTTCCGCGCTGCATCTCTAATGTCTGAAGACTAAAGTCTATGATGAGAACCAGAGGCCATAGGTTTAAGGTGAGGGGGGAAATATTTAATAGGAATCTGAGGGGTAACTTTTTCACACAGAGGGTGGTGGGTGTATGGAGCGAGCTGCCAGTGGAGGTAGTTGAGGCAGGGACTATCCCAACGTTTAAGAAACATTTTGACAGATACATGAATAGGACAGGCTTAGAGGTAAATGGCCAAATGTGGGCAGGTGGGACTAGTGTAGATGGGAAATGTTGGCCGGTGTGGGCAAGTTGGGCCAAAGGGCCTGTTAACCACGCTGAGTGACTCTATGACTCCACGGCATATAGTTAGAAGGGAAAGAAGCACAAGATTTAAACTAATTGATAAGGGAACTGATTCACCCATAACTTTCAGATATTGAAGGTAAACACAAAAAGCTGGAGTAACTCAGCGGGTCAGATAACATCTCATGAGGAAAGGAAAAGGTGGTCTTGACCCAAAACGTCATCTATTCCTTTTCTCCAGAGATGCTGGAGTCAACATCGTGGAAGCGTATGCGTGCAGTTAACGGGAAAGAGAGTGAAGGAAAAGTCATGTTTAAACAGGGCAGGGGGATGGGAATCAATGCAAGGAGACAGAGGGACATGAAAGGACGACAGAAGCAAAAGGTAGAAGGGAGATAAGAAAAATATACCTGAAGGCTTTGTGCTTTAATACGAGGAGCATTCGTAATAAGGTGGATGAATTGGATGTGCAGCTAGTAGTTAAGGAATATGATATAGACGGAATTACGGAGACGTGGCTCCAGGGTGACCAGGGCTGGGAACTAAACATGCAGGGGTATTCAATAATCAGGAAGGATAGACAGAAAGGAAAAGGAGGTGGGGTGGCATTGCTGGTTAAAGAGGAGATTAATGCAATAGCAAGGAGAGACATTAGCTTGGATGCTGTAGAATCGGTCTGGGTAGAACCGCGAAATAGCAAAGGGCAAAAAAAGCTTGTTGGAGTTGTATACAGACCAGCAAACAGCAGTAGGGAGGTTGGGGACAGCATCAAGTAGGAAATTAGCGATGCGTGTAGCAAAGGTACAGCGGTTATCATGGGTGACTTTAAACTACATATAGATTGGGCCAACCAAGTTGGTAGCAGCGCTGAGGGGGAGGATTTCCTGGAATGTATACGGGATGGGTTTTAAACCAATATGTAGAGGAACTGACTAGAGGGCGGGCCATCCTAGACTGGGTATTGTGTAATGAGGAAGGATTAGTTAGCAATCTTGTTGTGCAAGGCCCCTTGGGCAACAGTGACCATAATATGGTGGAATTCTGCATTAGGCACGGTTAATTCAGAGACTAGGGTCCTGAACTTAAAGACAGGAGACTTTGAAGGTATGAGACAGGAATTGGCTAGGATAGACTGGCAAATTATACTTAAAGGGTTGATGGTGGAGATGCAATGGCAAAGATTTAAAGACCGCATGGATTAGACAGAGGGCCATGAAAGGACAACAGAAGCAAAAGATAGAAGGGAGATAAGAAAAACAAACCTGAAAGCTTTGACAAGATCCCACACAAGAGAATAGTGTGCAAAATTTATAGCACATGGTATTGGGGGTAGGGTATTGACATGAATAGAGAACTGGTTGGCAGACAGGAAGCAAAGAGTAGGTCCTTTTCAGAATGGTAGGCAGTGACTAGTGGGGTGCCGCAAGTCTTGGTGCTAGGACCCCATTCATTTACAATATATACTAGACTAAGTGGGACCCGTTCGGTCCTATGTTCACACGGGAGGGCTGGTCCCCCAACACAATATTCCACCTTTCCACCAATTCCAATATTGGTGGCCAGTGGGGAGGGAGGGGGCTTTCTGGAGCGCTGGTATGGGTGTTGTGGGCTGACGGGACTGGTTTCAAGAGGGCTATTATGGACATTCTGGGCCAAATGGATTCTTGGGGTGGCAGCTCAGTCACTCAAGCCTGATGTGCTGGCAGTTCACTCAAGGCTGATGGGCTGGCAGTTGACTCAATTCAACTGCAGTTTCATACCATTTCATGCAGGGTGCAAGGCCACCAAATTCAAATGCAGTTTCATACCTTTTCATGCAGGGTGCAAGGCCCCACATTCAAATGCAGTTTCATGCCATTTCAAGCAGGGTGAAACCATCATAAAACCACCATAAAACCACACAAATCGCCACATAAACACCACACTCACAGTTCAGTAGACATTCAGTGTGTTCAGTTGATTCACTGCTCAGAGTCGTGACTTCTCCCTCCCCCATCTTGCAGAGACTGAGCCACACCCACACTTCTAGGTTTTATAATCCCTCCCCCCTCCCACCGGAAGGGGTGTGGCCTTCATGACGTGATTGACAGGAGAGTAATTCTCACCATTTTTTAAACACTAATAACACTTTTATTTTTCATTGATGGGTAGAATCCTCTGCACCTGATGAGTGGAGGGGGACTGAGTAAGATGGCCAAAAATCACAGCCGTACATGGTAGCATTTTATGTAAAATCAATATACAGTGCAAACAGGAAGTTGTCAAGTTTAGACTTTTAATAATTTGCCATTTCAAACCACCACCAACTATTTGCTGTGCCTTTTCAAACCAACCACATTTTCATTTTCAAACCACATTAAGGGCACTCAAGGTCAGTAAAACCACACTCACAGTTTAGTGGACATGTGTTCAGTATTATTCACAGCCCAGACTGAGAGATTTAACCCTCTCACTCCCCCATCTTGCAGAGACTGACTGAGGCACTCAACACTTCCGGGTTTTATAGTCCCTCAGGAAGGGGTGTGGCCTTCAAACAAGAGAATCTCAACATTTTTTAAACACTAAAAATGCTTTTATTTTTATCGATGGGAAAAATCCTCTTGTCCTGCGCAGCGGAGGGGGACTCTGGGTAAGATGGCCAAAAATCATAGCCATAAGTGGCAGCGTTTTTTCTAAAATCAATATACAGAACAACAGGAAGTGGTCAAGATCAGACTTTTAGTAATATAGATTAACGATTTAGACGAGGGAATTAAATGTGACATCTCCATGTTTGCGGATGACACAAAGCTAGATGATCTGCCATGATCATATTGAATGGCGGTGCTGGCTCGAAGGACCGAATGGTCTACTCCTGCACCTATTTTCGTATATTTCTTTATTTCTATGCTGCCTGACCCGCTGAGTAACTCCAGCTTTTTTTGTGGCTATCTTTGTTTAAACCAGCATCTGCAGTTCCTTCGCACACTCTTTCAGATATTGCACTCTTGATATAGTTCTTTCTGGTCAACGATGCAATGAACAATAGTTTGCCTGAATTGTCCACTGCCAAAGAAAGAAAACATAATGTTATTTCACGCAGGCTGCACAATCAAAGTGCCTTCTGTTGCAAAGCAGATATATGGGCAAATGCTCTGATTTAATACAGTATAGTTGCTGTACACTTAGTTTCATTTAGTTTTAGTTTTGTGTACAGATGCAGCATGGAAACAGGCCCTTTAACCCACCGAAGGCAGACACAAAATCCTGGAGTAACTCAGCGGGACAGGCAGCGTCTCTGGAGAGAAGGAATGGGTGGCGTTTCGGGTCGAGACCCTTCTTCAGACCTTTAACCCACCGAGTCCGCGCCGGCCATCGATCACCCGTGCGCGCTGGTTCTCTGCTATTCCACTGTCTACGCACCAGGGGCGATTTACAGAGGCCGATTAACCTTACAAATCCTCAAGTCTTTGGGATGTGGGAGCAAATCCGGAGCAACCGGAGAGAGCCCACCTGGTCACAGGGAGAGCGCACAGTCTCCGTACAGGCAGCACCGATTGTCGGGATCGAACGCGGGTCTCTGGAACTGTAAAAGCACCGTCCCACGGTACGAGTTCATTCCAAGAGCTCTCCCGAGTTTGCCCTGATTCGAGCTCGGAGATTTACGTTAACGGCCGCTCGTCGGTACTCGGGGCACTCGTTGTTTTCAACATGTTGAAAAATCTTCACAAGTCTTCCCGAGCTTACCTGCCGTTAGAGAGTTTTCCCGAGTACCTGCCGTTAGCGTTACGAGCCGGTAAGAGACGTCCCCGAGCTCCGACGTACCCGCTACGTTCATTTTCCGTGCTTACCACGAGTTTGATTTTTTTTAAACTCGGGGGAACTCTTGGAATGAACTTGTACTGTGGGACAGGGCTTTAAGGCAGCAACCCTACCGCTGCACCACACTGCCTCCCTTGCCCTCTCTCTCCACAGATGCTGCCTGGCCGGCTGTGTATTCGCAGCATTTTCTGATTTCTGATTTCTGATTTATTCGACGTTAGGGTCACCGCCTTTGCTTCCCCTGAACTCGCAACTGGTTCCCTGTTAATAGCTGAAGTTCATTCTCGTGCTGCTGTTTTAATGGCCAACATTGTTATCATCAGTAGAGATCACGGCATTTCCACTAATGAGGGACGTTTAGAGGCAACAAATAGCAATTAGGAGCCAATGTATCTCGGTGGTTGAGGGTCTATAGCCAGCTACTGTTATCGAGGCACTACCTTTTAAATCAGCTCCACTTCAATTCACTCCCAGCTTCTGGGCATCAGAGACAAGGTCGGCATTTATCTCCTTTCTTACGCAATTAACTTGCCTTCTGTTAAAGAAAACTTAAAAACACAACACAAAGATCGGGCCAGACAATAAAGACTTTATTTAAGAGCGCCAAATACCGCGATCAATCGGAGCAGTCTAGAAATTGCTCAATGAACAAAGATTCATCTGATCCTTATATGCAGAATTTTCCTTTGATATTTGGTTTATTGCTGAAGGAACTTCAGTACTTTTCCTTCTTCCAAATGGTCTTGTAACAAATATGCATCGTGCACCTCTGAAAGACACTGAAAATGTCTCATTTGGGCAGCGGTAGAGTTGCTGCCTTATGCCCCTGTCCCACTTAGGAAACCTGAACGGAAACCTCTGGAGACTTTGCGGCCCACCCAAGGTTTCCGTGCGGTTCCCGGAGGTTTTTGTCGGTCTCCCTAATGGTCGAAAGTAGTTTCCGCTTCTTCCATGTTCCGGCCATTATTTCAAAAAATTGAAACAACCTCCGGGAACCTGACGTAAACCTCCGGGAACCGCACGGAAACCTTGGGCGGGGCGCAAAGTCTCCAGAGGTTTCCAAAGTGGGACAGGGGCATTACAGCGAATGCAGCGCCGGAGACCCTGGTTCGATCCCGACTACGGGTGCTGTCCGTACGGAGTTTGTACGTTCTCACCGTGACCTCCCACACTCCAAAGACGCACAGGTATGTAGGTTAATCAGCTTGGTGTATGTGTAAATCGTCCCTGGTGTGTGTAGGATAGTGTCAGTGTGTGGGGATCGCTGGTCGGTGCGGACTCGGAGCCTGTTTCCGCGCTGTATCTCTAAACTGATCCAAACACAGCAGAATAAGCACAGCCCAATTCCACACCATCACAGATAAGCAAATGTCCTGTTAACCTTTCAACCTTATTTTATTGTTTTACAATTGCCATTTGTCCTTTGGCAACAGAGAACAGAATCTGACGAAAATAAACGGCAGTGAGTGTCAGTCACACATGCTCAGTTGCAACCTTCTTTAAAGCACAGAATTATTTAAACACACAAAGAGGACTTTAAGCATTTTTAAGCACTCTACTTATCCCTATCCCTTGAGTCATAGAGCGATATAGTATGGAAACAGGCCCTTCGGCCCAACTTGCCCACACCAGCCAATATGCCAGCTACACTAGTCCATATGCTGCTCTTGGTCCATATCCCTCCAAACCTGTCCTATCCATGCCCTATTCATGTTTAAGAAGGAACTGCAGATGCTGGAAAATCGAAGGTAGACAAAAATGCTGGAGAAACTCGACGGGCGAGGCAGCATCTATGGAGCGAAGGGTTTGAAGAAGGGTTTCGACCCGAAACCTTGCCTATTTCCTTCCCTCCATAGATGCTGCCTCACCCGCTGAGTTTCTCCAGCATTTTTGTCTGCATAAGAACATGTCTGCATAAGAACATAACTGTTTCTTAAATGTTGGGATAGTCCCAGCCCCAACTGCCTCCTCTGGCAGCTCGTTCCAAACACCCACCGCCCTTTGTGTGAAAAAGTTACCCCTCAGATGCCTATTAAATCTTTTCCCCTTCACCTTGAACCTATCTCCTCTGGTCCTCGATTCCCCTGCTCTGGGCAAAAGGCGCTGTGCATCTGCCCGATCTATTTCTCTCAGGAAACTTTGCAATCTATCTTTGACGCTGCCAACCATTGTCAGGGATAGTGAAGCAACAGGCGGATGTGAAACCAATGGCTAAAGCAGGGAAGATGTACTAACATGGCCTGATTCTATTCTATTGCTCTATGAAGTGATGAACTAATGTACAGGGGATCGATGGTCGGAGCGCACTCGTTGACCCATGGGGCATGTTTCCACGCTGTATCTCTAAAACTAAAACTAAATTCATCAAACACATGTTCATAAGTGATAGGAGCAGAATTAGGCCATTCGGCCCATCAGGTCTGCTCTGCCATTCAATCGTGGCTGATCTATCTCTCCCTACTAACCTCATTCTCCTGCCTTCTCCCCATAACCCCTGACACCCAGACTAATCAAGAATCTATTTCGCTCAGCCTTAAAAAGATCTATTGACTTGACCTCCACAGCCTTCTGTGGCAATGAGTTCCACAGATTCACCATCATCTGACTAAAGAAATTCCTCCTCATCTCCTTCCTAAAGGAACGTCCTTGTAATTCTGCGGCTGTGCCCTCTGGTCCTAGACTCTCCCACTTGTGGAAACATCCTCTCCACATCCACTCGATCCAGGTCTTTCACTATTCGTAGCTCGATGTCTGTTTTGGAAGCCAGCCTTCGGACATGGGAATAATGTGCCCTTACCCAACTTGTCCCAAGGGAGGCCACAGTATTGAGGGGATGTGTAGGAAGGATCTGCAGATGCTGGTTTAAACCAAAGGTAGACACAAAAAGCTGGAGTAACTCACTGAGTTGTTCACTGATGGTGAGGTGCAGATGCCTTCATTCAGAATAATGAAAAGTATTTTATGGATATGTGTTACAGTAACCCCTCATTTTAACAGACCTTGCGAGGGGGGGGGGGGGGGGGGGCAGTGGGGGGCAGGGGTAAACTGTGTGTGTAAGAAACAACTGCTGATGCTGGTAAAATCGAAGGTAGACACAAAATGCTGGAGTAACTCAGCAGGTGAGGCAGTATCTCTGGAGAGAAGGAATGGGCGATGTTTCGGGTCGAGACCCTTCTTCAGACTGATGCCAGGGGAGGGGGCAGGACAAAGATAGAATGTAGTCGGAGACAGTAAGACTAGTGGGAGAACTGGGAAAGGGGAGGGGATGGAGAGAGAAAGCAAAAGCTATCTGAAGTTAGAGAAGTCAATGTTCATACCGCTGGTGTGTAAACTACCCCTGCGAAATATGAGGTGCTGTTCCTCCAATTTGCGCTGACACAAAATGCTGGAGTAACTCGGGGGGTGAGGCAGCATCTCTGGAGAGAAGGAATAGGTGACATTTCGGATTGAGAGTCGGGGGGGGGGGGTGGAAGATTGCAACCTTCACGTGGTCCGCCCTGTTTCGACGAATGCAATCAACCTGGCGTGCACCATCAAATGCGACCAAATAGAACAAGCTGTCCCACAACTCGGCTGTGCACGCCACACGCAAGAAGAAGAGAGTCAGGGGAATGAGAGTGAAGGGAAACGAGAGATACAGTCGGTGATATAGAGAGATATCGAACAAATGAATGAAAGATATGTTAGACTGGGAGAAGGCTAGTAACTGACGATGGTTAGTTTCTTCAACCTTCAAGCACGTCGAGTCTTTTTTTGTAAACCAACGCCTGCGGTTCCTTGTTGTGTCTCCTTCCCCCCCACCCCGTGCTCTGGCGTGCGAGAGGAAGGCGAGCAAATAGCCAGGCAGCACAAGATCTAATTATTTCCACGAGTCACGTGCGCTGTAATTGACAGAGACGTTTGCAGGGACTGGAAGTGATTGATTGTGGTTGCTGTCAGAAGAAAGGGTCAGTCAGTTTGTTTGGATCTTTGATTAGTTATGCAAATATTGAGCGATCACGCAATTATGATTTTCGGTTCCTAAGCATTTCTGCTGTAACCCTTGGTAACACAAAGGCAGGTCACGTGCGACTGGAGTTTGGTCTGCAGAGGTTTCCTGAGGAGCTGTTGCCACCTTGCGTAAGGCAGATGAACTGCCGTGGGCAAATGCCACCCTTTTTACTTCATAACTTCAAAATCATACTTTATTAGCCAAGTATGTCTTGCAAAACTCTCAGTTTCAGTGCTGTATATCTAAAACTAAAACGAAGACTTATGCTTTCATAAAATTGGTGGATTTGCTGACTAATTGCCGGGTTAAAGTTTAGTTTAATTTAATCTGTTATTATCACATATGCCGGTGTACAGTGAAAAGCTTTTTTATTGCGTTCTGTCCAGTCAGCGAAAAGACTATACATGATTACAATCAGGCCATCCTGAGGAGCTGTAGCCTAGAACAGTACAGCATGGGAACAGGCCCTTCGGCCCACAAATTCTGTGCTGAACATGATGCCCTTGTCTGTCTGTGGTTGGACTTTACTGGACTTTGTTTTGCACTAGATCACGTTATTCCCGTTATCGTGTATCTGTACACTGTGGACGGCTCGATTGGAATCATGTCCCGTCTTTCCCACCGACTGGTCAGCGTGCAACAAAAGCTCCTCGCTGCACCTGTGACAGTAAACGAAGCCAAATTCAATTCGACTCGACTCAATTAATTTCCTCAGCCTGCACGTAACCCACATCCCTGCGTTCCCTGCATATCCATGCGCCCTTCCGAAAATAATTCAGCGGGGCAGGCGGCATCTCTGGAGAGAAGGAACGGGTGACGTTTCGGGTCTTCATATACGGCCGTCAGGTCTCCCTTCAACCTGCAGTGTTCCATGGAAACATAACAAGGTTATGAAATTTATCATTCTGCCATAATACTCAACCTTTTCCTGACCCAGAAACAACTTAGTTGCATCTGCGCAGGCAGTGATTTTGTTTGTATAGATCTTTATATCGTGATTTTTTACCCATGATTTAATTTTTTTTTTTCCGTCTCAATCTAACATTCACTTCACGTAACAAAACAGACAGCAGGCTACCTTGTTCAGCGTGGCAGAACTGACCCTTGGAAGGAACTAACTAGGCTAATCCCCAGTTAGTTTGCTTAGTTTATTGTCTCGTGTACCGAGGTACAGTGAAAAGCCTTTGTTGAGCGCTAACCAGTCAGTGTCAGACTACACATGGTTACAATCTTCACACAGGAATGATTGGGTTAACACATGATGAGTGTTTGACTGCACTGGGATCGTACTCGCTTGAGTTTAGAAGAATGAGGGGGGGAAACTCGTTGAAATGTACCAAATAGTGAAAGGCCCAGATAGAGTGGATGTGCAGAGGATGTTTCCAATAGTGGGGGAGTCTAGGACCAGAGGTCGAAGCCTCAGAATAAAAGAAAGTACCTTTAGAAAGGAGATGATGAGGAATTTATTTAGTCAGAGGGTGGTGAATCTGCGGAATTCATTGCCACAGAAGGCTGTGGAGGCCAAGTCAATGGATATCTTTAAGACAGAGAT